>MCJB01051297.1:71858-133161 GCA_002018475.1 Nicotiana obtusifolia | reverse complement strand
AGGGGAGGGGGTATTTATTTAGAAACCAAACATGGGGGAGTAGCACATGATGAATCCTCGGGTATCCAAACAAAAATTAACCAAACAACAGGAGGGATTCTTACTTATGATAAACAAAGGGATAGGAAAAATATTGCTAAACTAGTTGCGGTAGAGGGTTTACCTTATAGTTTTCCTTCTTCTACTGGTTTTGTTTGTTATATTCAGGCTACATATAATCCTTCTTTTAAAGGTTTTCCAAGAACTACTGTTAAAAATGATATTATTAAATTTAAGAACAAATATAGAGATTATTTGTGATATTTATTTGATAGCTTTGACACTAGAATATGCCTTACTACGGATATGGGTTGTTCCACAAATAATTGTGATTATATTACAGTTACTGTTCATTAGATAGATCCTGATTGGGTATTTCAAAAACGTATTATTGCTTATAAATTTGTTGATGAACCACACACAGGTAATTATATTTCCAAAACAGTTTCATTAATTTGTCGTGCATATTGTTTAACTAACAAAGTTTTTAGTATTACAGTAGATAATGCTACAAACAACACAGAAGCACTTAGGAACTTGAGACCTATTTGAACCCCCTTTTTGAAGAATCTTTTCATGTTAGATGTGCATGTCATATTTACAATTTAGTAGTAAAAGATGGTATTGACTTATTTAACCACATTATTGAAAAGGTGAAAGTAGCTATTGCTTTTATATTTAAAACTAAAAATCAAGAAAGAAAAAGAGAATGGGAAAGAAAATGTATAGAATTAGGAATGGCGATTAGGAGAGTCCCAAAGAAAGTTTGTACTAGATGGAACACTTTATATGAAGCATTGATAGTTGCTTCTGAATATAGAGAGCCTATTACTCAAATGTATAATAAGCATTTTATGGAACTTTATCACCTTAAAGAGGACGATTGGAACCTTGTTCAACACCTCCTTCAGTTTTTAGAAAAATTTTATCATACTACTTTAGAATTTTTCGGACAATATTATCCAACTACTCCTACCATATTATATTATGTAGCTAGAATATTTGAATTATTTAGATTATATAGGCAATACGAAGCATATAAAATGACTGTAGAGGTTATGATTGAAAAATTTTAAAAATACTTTTTTGCAATTCCCCAGCTTTTTTACATTACTTCTGTATTGCATCCTGCTTTTAAACTTAAGTTAACTGAACGACTTATTAGAGAAATATATGCAAATTTAGAGATTAAACCTGTTGAAATTACAACTAATAAATATCCAAGTGTAGAACATGCTTGTGCTAAAGTTCTTTCAGATACCGTGGCTGTTTTCGCAAAGTATAGAGCTTGGGCAGACAGTGCTACACCAACTGCACCAATACAGTCAACCGGTGAAAGTTCTTCTCAAATGGGCAAAAGGCATGCGGGGATGAGCACTTTTAGAGGACTTGATCAAAAGTTTCTTTCAGAACAAGATGAGTACGGGGAGGAATACAGCGAGTTCATAGTCTATTTAATTCAATATCCAAAGAAACTTACAAGTTTTGGAACTCATAATTTATTGAATTATTAGAAGAATAAAAAATCGTAGTTTTCAATACTTACAAAAATGGCCCGAGATATATTAACAATTCAAGCTTCATCAATTGCATCGGAGAACGCTTTTAGCCAAGGAAGATTTCAAATTGGAGATCACAGGCATTCGTTGAGAGAAAAGGCAATAGAGACAGGAGTTTTATTCAGGGATTAGATCAGAGCAGAGCGAAGAAACTTTGGAATACCAGAACTTTCTCAGAAAAAAGACAAAGCATATCTCGATCAAATTTTGGGCGACGATACAAGTGAAGAAGGGAGTCAAACAGGCAATGAAGAAGAAGATGAAGAAGAACAAGACGAAGATGATGAACCAGAACAACAACAACCAGTTCCTAAAGAAAATCCTATGGTTATCTTAAAAAAATTAGTCAATATGTTTAAAAGAATGTAATTTTCTACATTAGAATACACTACAATAAAATTGCTCCAAATCTAGGAATTCCATCACAAGTTCACAACTCTTGTCTTCTTTTTTTTTTTAAAATTATTCTTTGCGTAAAAATACTACAATTAATTACTAGTTTCTAATTGATTCAAATTTCAAGGTTTGAATCTAATTTTAAACTTTGAAACTAATTCAAAGTTTGAAAAAATTACAAGTTTTTTAATTCTAAGTTTGAACTTTGAAACAAACTAAACATTTCAAATATATATACAAAGTTAGTAATATTTTGTTGTTATATTTTAAAAAACTTAAAATTATCCATCACTTTAAATAAAAGACAAATAAAAAAAATTACCGGCCGGACCGAACCAGAAAAACCGAACTATCGGTAGCTGGTGCCGGTCATGGACCGGCTTGCATCAAATAGGACCGGCGGGCCCGGACCGGTTTGGTCCGGTCTTGAGGCCTTCAGGTACCAGACCGGACCGAAACCGAAAATAATTTCGGTCCGTGACCGGACAGGACCACTAACCACCCCTAGTTTTTTGGGTTGAAAATTTGAAAGAATGAACCAAAATCTCGTCTAACTTAGCTTTTGACCAGGCGCAGATGTCGCAATTGCGACCTGTGGTTTGCAATTGCGAACCCCGCAAATGCGAGATTTTCTTTGCAAATGCGAAACAACCCACACCTCTGCTACTATTGCATTTGCGATAATTTGTTTCAAATGCGAACTGGACCTTACAGCAAATGCGACCAAATTGACTGCAAATGCGAACTAGCTTCTCCCCAGTCCCCATCGCAAATGTGAACTACTTGTTTGCAAATGCGAACCTGCCTCTATCGTAAATGCAGCAGAGTACTAGCAAATGCGAGAAACCAGCCCCCCTACCCATGCTCGCAAATGCAAAGTCTTGTTTGCAAATGCAAGGCTCGCAAATGCGAGATCTGCAGCAGAAACTAGAAGCAAAAAGGCATCAGCTATGATCCTAAGTCCAAATTCATCTTGTAGCCTATCCAAAACTTACCCGATCCCTCGGGGCTCCAAACCAAACATGCACACAAGTCCATAAATATCATACAAACTCGCTCGCGCAATCAAAACATTAAAATAACACCTAGAACTACGAATCGGACACCAAAACGAATAAAATTTTCAATGAAACTTAAGAATTTTTATTTTAACAACCTGACATCCGAATCACGTCAAATCAATTTCGTTTTGCACCAAATTTTGCAGACAAGTCATTAATATAGTAATGAACCTATATCAAGCTCCGGAACCAGAATCCGGATCTGGTAACAACAAATTCAAACTTTGGTCAAATTTATAAATTCTCTAAATCTTTAAACTTCAAATTTTTAGCAAATTGCGATAACTCGAGCTAGGGCCTCCGAATTCGATTCCGGACGTATGTCTGAGTCTCAAATCACCGACACATCGAGACCGTCAAAATTCGGATCCGGATCCGGATCCGTTTGCTCAAAACGTTGACCGAAGTCAACTCAAATAAATTTTTAAGGCACAAATTCACATTTTAATCATTTTTTTCACATAAAAGCCTTCAGAAAAAAGACACGGACTACGCACGCGAATCGAGAAAGGCTTATAGGAGCTATCTGAGGTTTCGAAACACATAATTTAGGGGTTAAAGCTCTAGATGACCTATCGGGTCATCACAAGTCATTATATTTGATATATCTCATTCCATCTGCAACACATAATTAATTTCTAGGTCTCAAGGTAGATAAATTTATTTCTTTTTCTATTGCTCTATGTGACTATTGTAGTAATAAGTTGCTCCTTATCATATATAACGTTCGATTTTATCATGAAACTGTGCATCAAATCGATAAAATTGTTTTCCACCTTGAAATTTGAAAGTTGAACTGTCTAACATTATTTATGATTTGCAACTTTTGCAATGATAGGTTGCTCCTTGACATATATAACTTTCGAGAATTGTTATTATGAAATTATACATCATATCGATAAAATTATTTTTCACTTTGAAAGTTAATCTGTTTATCATTATTTATGATTTGCAACTTTTGCAACAATGTTTGGGCAAATGTTCGATTCGATAATTACTTTTCAATTCTTTTCTTTTTGCTATTGGTGGTATTGAGCTTGGCTTCAATTCAATATAATAAATTTTAATTTTTTATTTTATTTCTCCAAACTATGTATACTAGCAACTCTTAAAGTTGAAAAACTACTTGAAATAAATAATAAATTGCGAATTTTATTGTCTCCATTAATGATACTTTGAGAGATTATTTTTAACCTGTATTAATTGTAGTATCAAATTTTGTTGTCAAATATTTAAAATATGCAAATTAAATTTAAACCTGAATAATTATATTTTTTTTCTCTTAACTTTCTGGAGATAATATATTTATGAAGTCAAACCCTGAATGCAAATAGTAGTGGTTCATCTTAGCATTTATTTATACCTGTTATTGAACTTTCACCTTCCATAAATGAAGATATGCTTTCATCAAATTCATTTGAAAGCACTAAAAATAAATAAACAAAACAGAAGGTCAAAATATTTCTCATGTTGGCTTGTATTTTTTCGCTTCATATTCTCTTACATGGACAACTGTGTTTCACTTTCAAGAGAGACATCAATGGCCGCAACAAAAGTTCAAGTTAAGACAAACATCAGAATGTTAATACATCAACAACGTTGTTTATAACACAATATTTGCTAGGTGAGACACAATCATATCACATGTTTGTATCAAATAATATCAAATTAATTTCACTAGACGTTGTACCGAAAGTAACTAAAATTTTCAAATTCATATGTTCGAACGATGCCTAATCATTTTACGTTCAAGAATCAAGCTAGTCAAATTGGTTTACCGTTCATCAATTTGAACTTGCATTTTTCCTTCAAATTTAGTGTAACTTATCGCACATTTATTCTAATATTACTTATATTAATTGAAAATATTAGTACTAATTAGCGAGTTATACACGTGCAATCCACATATCAAAAATTTAATATATAAAAGGGCATAAGTATCCCTTGAATTAAGGTCGAATTTTCAGTTTTAAAAATTCTTTTTTTTTTAAATATCATGCTGAATCAAACATTTCAAATAAAATAGAATAAGTATTTGGCGTAATTTATTTTGTATTAGGACCAACTTCAAATCAGTATCTTGCGTCACAATCCAATCTTTAGCGGTCATCATAAAACAAAATCTAAAGATTATATATTTTGTATTAGAACCAACTTCAATTCAGTATCTCGTGTCACCATCCAATATTTATCGGTCTTCATAAAATAAAATCTAAAAGTTATATATTTTGTATTAGGACCAACTTCAATTTAGTATTTCGTGTCACCATCCAATCTTTAACGGTCTTCATAAAACAAAATCAAAGATTATATATTTTATATTAGGATAAACATAAGTTCAGTATCTCGTGTCACCATCCAATCTTTAACGATCATTATAAAATAAAATCTAGAGATTATATTTGGCAACATTTAAAATCTAAGTCAAATGCAGGACTAGGCTCAAACAGATGTACATAATACAATCCTAAGATTTATGGAGTAAAGACATGACTAGCTCCCTCTGCGTTATAGCCATTCTTACTGTAATTCAATTTAGTCAAGCTATACTTTAAATTTCTGATGTTGATACTCGTGAATAACTATTTAACATTTTTTTTGCGTTATAACTTGAAAATTTATTTTCTTTGCCTCGTTTAACGTATCAGTTTGAGTTGTTCAAGTGGTACATGCAGGGGCTAGACTAAAATTTTAACTTTATGGGATTTGGATTTTAAAACGATGACTTCAAGTGTTAATAACTGGCTTTTAAATTTAATATTTATACATATTTAATAAATTTTTAACGTAAATACATTATTTGAGCAAAAATCTACTGGGATCGATTGAACACATAGAGAGGCTTTTAGCTCTGCCCTTGGGTACATGTCCGTATTTGGCTTCAGGACAAGAATAATTTTGAAAGTCCATGAAGGTTGGAGGTTATTTTCTGACTTGAAATTTATAGGGTAGAAAAAATATCGATATGACGAGTGATATATCATACCTAAATCTAAAATCTTACCATCCGGTCATTTGTATTTCTTATCAAATCACACATAATTCAATTACTTTAACGTAAAAAAATAATTATTCAAATATAAGTGTTATAGTTGGCAAAATTCAGTGATAATTTGTGGAATCAATTGCAATTTGAACAATAGGAAAACTTACTTCTTTTTTATTTTCCACAAGGAAACTGAAAAGTGAATGAAAACATATAGAATTGGATTGTTCAATTCAAAAAAATATTTAATAATAAAATAAAAGACTCCAACCTTACATATTTTTGACATTCACCTATGAGACCAAAAATAAAATAAAATAAAAGACTCCAACCTTAAAAAAAAACAGAAGACTCCAATCTTAATACACTCTTGGACACACTACTATCGTACCAACAAAAATAAAATTAAAGACTCCAACAAAGAAGATCCAAATATTTTTTTGCTCTAAAGCCTCAAGCTCAAGTCCAAACCATTTGGTTCTTCATCTAATCCAGCTGCATTTGATAAAATAGGAACATCCAACTGATTTATCAATGGTCTTGTACAATCAGGAGTCACACTTAAATTAAAAAATATTGTATTTGGAGCTCTACCTCTATTTCTTCTTGTCATTTCCTGTCTTTCTGTAGGATGAGAACGATTCGACGATGATACTGCTGGTAAGACAGTACCATTGTTATTTCTTCTCGAACTTGCATGTTGTGATGGCACATGTCGAGTTGATGGTAAATGTGCTGATAAAGGAAGAGTGGCCGCATCTACACCAGAATGTAGAATGATCTCTTGCTCAGAAGATATCGGATGAGATTGTAAATGATTCACAAAATCAAAATGAGTACGAAAAATGCCATAACATAAAGGGCATCGAAGTAGTACACGACAAGGTATTAGAATTGGAGGGGGGGAAGGATTTGTGTTATGCATGTTGAAAAATGAATAACAAAAGTTTTCTAAAGAAAGATCTCTCTAAATAAACATTGGTAGAGAAAATACTAAATTCTGCACAATATTTTGTAAAAAGTTAATAGAATTTATAGGCTACTCAGGGTGTAATCTTCCCCTTCGTTTATGTTTGTTCCAGATTTATAATAGTAAGTTCAATATGTAACAATGTGTGAAAGCTTCACATAACAAAATTTAAAAACTAATATTTTTCTTAGATAACAACAAACTTGTCGTTTAGCTATCTATATTTAATACAATAGATTTACAAAATTAATTTCAAAGATTTCCGTCATAAATTTATTTTCAAATCCAAGGTGTGATTTTGTAACTAGCATAAAGCAATAACTTTTTGTTTTATTTAATAAATTGCTGCAATCTGATTTCTTTTGAATTAGACTCACTAAATTGATGTAATCACAGAATGGATTCTAGTGTCTCTATAATTGCGAAAAATGATAAGAGAAGTCCGTCTGCATAACATTGAAACTATGGAACAAAATTTAGTTTTACTAAATGACCTATAAGAACATTTTCTTACCTTTTTTTCAGGATATGCCTAATCTGTCATTTACTATATTCATCATCAATGTTCTCTGCTCTCAAGAAAATAATTAATCATCAAATAGCTAAAAGACATCTAAGAAAAATAAAATAACAAATAACTAGATATATAAGGAATATAAATATCTTACACTACCCACCTAGGCCCTATTTATTCTTCTAGTAACATTTTAGTCTGTTAGTATTTTCTGAGTAGGGATGACGATAAGGCGGGGAGGGCGAGTCAGGGCAAGGCAGGCCTAGGTCTGCTGACATTTTGACCCGTCCTACTCTGCCTCATTTAGTATTTACTCAGATTTTTGCCCAACCCTGTCTCGTTTAGCTTTGCCCCGTTTATGTTTTTTCATTATTTGTTATTATTTGCAGTATTCTATTAATTTTTTTAACTTTTCAAATTTTGATTTGAACATATTAAAAGAACCAATTTTAACTTGACTAAGTTATTTTATTCTTGTTCAATAGTTAATTCAAGATTTCTTTCATTCTAATAAATTATTTACTGAAATAGTTATTTCCAGTACATATTATGCTTCCAGCAATATAGCTCCTTTAATGGAGTAATCAGTTAAGGTTATACGAAATCAATGGCAACAAATGAATAAACACAATCTATCATAACTTACCAGACCATTAAGTTTGATATTTTTCTAAACAAAAACATTATATCGTTCAATTCATCATTTCACTAGTAGAAATATGATGAATTTAATAAGCAATCCAACTTAAACATACCGTATAGTTAATATATTTAAAACAAATCCACAAAGCACAAACAAGAAGATCTAACCCCTCGTAAGCAATCCTTCAAAGAAGCACTAGAGGACATAAGACTAACCATAACAAGTAGTTACAATCCTGACTATTTCATAAGTAACATTATCAGAATCACCAACGATTAATGATGCCATTGCTTTAACTCAAGAAGATAAAGCAAGATTACACTACCCTTGGCGTTTCTCTGTCATGGTTAATATGTTCGTTTGACGGATCCCGCACCTAACACTTAAAGTAAAACTAAACAACCTGTGGAAATCAGAGGAAAATCTCATCCTAATTGACCTAGGATGGGACTTCTTCACTGTTAAATTCAATTTGGAGGAAAGTATAACCAAGACTCTTCATGGTGGGCCATGGTCCATCTTTGGGCAATTCCTACCAGTGCGTAGATGGGAACCAAATTTTGTCCCTAGTGCAACTATTCTTACCTCCACTGCTATCTGGATACGACTCTCCCAACTACCAACAGAATTCTACGATCGTAATATCTTAGAAAAAATAGGAGAAAGAGCTGGTAGGCTCCTTAAAGTGGACTCCTGCACATCCTCTGTCACGACCCAAAACCTACTATAGGTCATGATGGTGCCCAACATCGCCGTTAGGCAAGCTAACGGTGAACTACCAACTTAATTATTCATTTTATTATTTTTGAAATCACAAATCTTATTAGATAGGGAAATCAATGCATTAAAAATTGTAAATACGCACAATTTAAAGGAAATATAAAGTAAAAGTGCGTAAATGGTAAGCAAAACCATAAAAAAAATTCTAGAACATCCCAAAACTTGGTATCAGGAATGCATGAGCTTCTACTAGGAAGTACAATAATAATACAACAGGTGTCTGAAATACAAGATAGACAGGATAAAGTAAATAATTATGATGGAGAGTCTGTGTGATGCGAATCGTAGCATGGAATACAACTTACCATAAAGTCCCCTCAACAGCTGCGCCTATGTGCCCAAATGACCACCAAATGAACTTGTCAGATCCTGCATATTTAGTGTACAAGTGCAGCACATTACGTAAATCAACTAGTACCCAGTAAGTATCTAGCCTAATTCCGAAGAGGTAGTGATGAGGGGTCGACATTGACACTTACTAGTGGTCTAGTAAATCAAATATAATAAAAAGTAGACAAGTATGAAACATGATAAATAAACAATGAGAACAGATATAGGCAAATAGTATGTCTACAGCTGAACAGTGAACACAAAGTCCTCAATTATCAGATACCTCCTCAAATAGAATACGTAATGGTCAATACCAAACCAATGGTCACATCTCAAATCAGGGAACTCATGAGTACGCGGACTCCTTATCAAGTATTTTGCACGATTCTCCCGAGCCGAGCGGTCCGATCCCATTAGAGTGTTTCATGGAACTGCCGAGACGACCGGCCCGATCCCACAAGAGTATTTCATATAAATGCTGAGGCGAATGACCCGATCCCATAAGAGTGATACATAATCCTGCCGAGGCGAACGACCCGATCCCATAAGAGTGTGTTACTCGATATTGCTAAGGTGAACGAACCGATCCCATAAAAGTGTATTACATGATACCAGTGAGGCGAACGACCTGATCCCATAAGGGTGTGTTGCATGATACCGCCGAAGCGAACGGCTCGATTCCATAAGAGTATATTACATGATACCGCCGAGGCGAACGACCCGATCCCATTAGAATATGAAACTTTGATGAGTCATTGACCCCACTCATGAGTATACATGTGAGTTATAAAATTCAAGAAAAACAATCGGATGAATAAGCACAATGCGGAAGAAATCCGTAAAGGAAAGTACAATTTCCATGGATAATCAAGTAGCTCGTCAAGTATCTAAAATAGCAAGTCCGACACTCTACGCACGTCTAGTCTCATGCTAAATGAAAATTTAAGCATTTAAATAGGCAAGAATAACTCAAGTAGTACAATTAAAGCATGGCGTGAATCTAAGTCTACCCGGACATAATTAAGAATTCTGGCATATGCACGGACACTCATCACCTCATACGTGTGTAGCTCCCACAACATGTAGCACCTAATAAATATAACACCTACGAAGTAAATTCACCCTAAAAAGGTTAGAGAGGAGACTTATCTCACTCCGAAATCCGATAACTGATTCCAACGCCTCTCTAACTCCTCAAACAGATGCCAAATGATCCGAACTAATAAAACAACGTGCAGACCAATCAAAATATACTCCAATATTCGTAATTTAAAAATTTGTATCAATTTTCAACTCCATTCGAAAAGTAAATAAGGTCAACGCTCGGGCCCACGTGCTCGGATTCCAAATACTATCGAAATAAGTATTACCCGTAACTTATATAGTATATATCCAGAAAATCATCCAATTTCATCCATGAATTGACCCTCAAATCAAGAATTTACCATTTCTCAACTTTGGGGCTTAAAACCCAATTTCTACAATCCAAAGACGAATAAAAATAACAATCAACGAAACTAATCATGAAAAAACATTAAAATAAATGTTAGATGTTTACCCCCTGGTTAAGACGAGAACAACACCGCAAATATCACCTCCAACGGAGCTCTAGAACTCAAGATATACTCAAAATACTAAACTTTTCGGTTTAAAACATTGTCCAGATGATTTTTGTTCATCGCCTTTGCGAGAGACCTTCGCGTTCGCAAAGAGAAATTTTTCGCGTTGACCGGTCAACTCAGAAATCCTTCTTCGCATCCGCGGAACCTCTCTCACGTTCACGAAAAATAAACATTTGCACCAGAAACCAACAATCTTTTCCTGCACGAATATGAGCATAGCTCTCTCATACGACCTTGGAATTTGACGATTCTTGTTGCTATGGTTCCGTAATTACGATACGGATCTAGTGGTTCAATATAATCATAAATAAAAGGTCTTTTTATCAATATAGTACCATTTATGCCCAAAGAAACGACGCCGAAACATCAAATAAAAGCGCAACACAACCCAAACACATCTGAAATACACCTGAGGCCCCCGGAACCCCGCTCAATCACACAAACCGGTCCCAAAATATAATATGAACTACTTGAGGCCTCAAATCACACCAAGAAACATCAAAACCATGAATCTCACATCAATTCAAGCCTAAGGAGCTAATAAACTTTTAAACTTCTAATACTCATGTCGAACTATACCATATCAACCCGGAATGGCCTCAAATTTTGCGTGCAAGTCTCAAATGACACAATGGACCTATACCAACTCCTAGAACCATAATCCATATTCAATATCAACAAGTCAACTCTTAGTCAAACCTATCACCCTTCTAAACCTTCAATCTTCCAACTTTCGCCAAAAAGCATCAAATCAACCTACGGACTTCCAGATCCAAATTCGGACATACGCCTACGTCCAAAATCATTATCTGGACCTAACAGAATTGCCAAAACTCTAATCTGAGGTCGTTTACAAAAGTCAAACCATGGTCAACTCTTCCAACTTAAAGCTTCTGAATTGAGAATTATTCTTCTAAACCAACTCCGATCTTCCTGAAAATCTAAATTAACTACACGTGTAAGACATAATACATGAAGTAAAGCTACTCAAGGTCTCGAACCCCCGAACAACACGCTATAGCTCAAAATGACCGGTCGGGTCGTTACATTGTACCCCACTTGACACATATGTTCGTCCTCGAACGTGCCAAGAACCATTCTAGAGTTGCCCAAAATCACAGTTTAATACCTTGTGTACCTACTTGTGCCACCACAACCACATGAGCACATTAGCTCAAGCCAGACTGAAGATCCTTCCTGCTACCTTAGCCCACAAGCCTTAGAACTAAATTCCAACATCCAAAATTCTCTACCAGGTTTGATTTTAACATACGCACACCGTATCAATCTCAACACGCTGTACCAAAACATGATCATGCACCCATACTGTAACGACACGACCGGTCATTTTGAGTGTCGTAGCCCCGTTCCTCTATTTACTACTTATTTTTTGCTTAATTATTTTTGTGTGACTTGCGGGGGGTAGTTAGTCTGGTTCCGGGAGTGTTTCGGAATGAATTGAGACACTTAGTATCAAGGTTGGAAGCCTAAGTTGAAATATTTGACCAGATATTGACTTATGTGTAAACGACTACGGAATGGGGTTTTGACGGTTTTGATAGATTCGTAGAGTGATTTTGGACTTAGGAGAGTCCGGATATTGATTTGGAGGTTCGTAGATAATTTTGGCTTGAATTGGGTAAATTTGGAAAATTAGAAGTTTGGAGAGTTGAGAAGTTTAACTGAGAGTTGAATTTGTGGTTACCGGAGTTGAATTTTGGTTCTAGAAGTTGGGATAGGTTCATTGTGTCATCTATGACTTGTGTGCAAAATTTGAGGTCAAACAGAGTTGATTTGATAGATTTCGGCATCAAATGTAGAAGATGGATGTTCATAAGTCCATTAGGCTTGAATTGGGGTGTGATTTGTGTTTTTGATGTTTTTTGATGTAATTTGAGGCCTCGACTAAGTGCTTATCATGTTTTATGACTTGAAAAGAGGGTATATTATATTTCGAAGGGTTTCCGAGATTCTCTCTTTTTTGGAATTTGCAAGCTCGGTTGGAGGCGATTTTTGAAAGGGATTTCACGGGATTTCCGGAGGTAATACACTTTTGGTTATTTTTATCCATTAATGTTGAATACCTATTGAATTTTCCCCATGGATTTGGTGTTTTTGAAGTGAAAAAATTGGGGATTTTGACCCATGTATTGGAGAGTAAAAATTGGAGGTTTGAGTGACGATTTAGAGTCGTAAATTGGTAATTTTTATATGGTTGGACTCGTGATTGAAGGGTTTTCGGATTTTGTAACTTTTGTTGGATTCCAAGATGTGGGCCCGTGGTTGAAGTTGACTTTTTGATTTTTGATTAAGAACTTAGCATTTTGATATGGAATTGATTCCTATAGCTTGTGTTGATTGTATCGAGTTGTTTGTGTCTAGATTCGAGGTATTCAAAGGCCGATTCACGAGGCAAGGGCTTATTGGAGTAGAGAATTGTACGATTTGAGGTAAGTAATACATCTAAACTTGGTTTTGAGGGTATGAATCCCTGAATTCTGTGTTATGTGATTGATCTTGAGGCGACGCACATGCTATGTGAGGGGCGTGATGGAGTGCACCGTAGTAATTGTGATCCGGTCGATTTCGTGGTACTGTGTATTCATCAAACCTTGTAGCTATTCATGTGATCTCTATATGTTAGAGTAATTGAGTTGCAAATTCATGTTAGAAATCATGTTAGGCTATATGCTTATTCTGTTGTGACCTACCATGGTCATTTCTGCTGCTGAATTATCGGCTTAGATGGCAATTTTGTACTCAGTCACATTCATCATTTGCATATCGTATCTCAATCTCTGTTACTATTTATTGTTGTGTTATATATCATTGTTTGGGCTAATTGGCATGAGAATTGTGAGACCCGAGAGACTAGAGAGATTGATGACTGAGTTGGGGCCTGAGAGTCGTGTTGTGAGTGAGATTTGTGGATCGGGCTGCACGTCACAGTAGGCCTTTTAGGCTTTATCATTATGTGATCGGGTTGCACACCGCAACAGGCCAAATTAGCTTATTGTTAGTGCTTGTGCAGGATCCGTCCCTTGGAGACTGGCATACCAGTAGTGAGCGCAGGTACCATACAATGCTGAGTGACTGATGTGATAAGCGAGAATTGAGACAATCAGATTGAGTACTCTGAGAGTGTGAGTACGTGAGGTTTTTACTATGTCGCATCACATGTGATATGCACATTGGCATGTAGATATAGATATGTAATATTCCTCGTATCAGTCATACTTGGCATATTTTATTTATATTGAGCTTAACTATTAAACCTGAAAGCATGTCTATATTCCTACACTGTGTACCAACAGATTATGAGTTTCTCTAAGATAATATTTCCATATTTCCGATCATTTCTGTGTTGTTAAACTCTGTATTTGGACTGTATTGGTTGAGTTCGTCACTGCTTTCAGCCCAAAGGTTATTCTTGCTACTTCTTGAGTTGGTTGTACTCATACCACACTCTACACTTCGTGTGCAGATCTAGGTACTTTCGGACATAGAAGTTGCTAGTGTTGGAGCGTATTCAGTTCGGAGACCATCGAGGTTGCTGCCTTGGCGTCCGCAGGCCTTAACTCTCCTCCTTTTACTTTAGTTTCATTTATACTGTTCTATCTTCCTAGACAGCGTTTTTCGCAGTCAGACCATGTTATTTTATAGATGCTCATGTACTCAGTGACACTCGAATTTTTGGGAAATTCTATATTGAGTTGCGGTGTTTTCATCCATTTATTATGAGATTTTATTTACTTAAACCTATTTCAGTATGTTTTGAATTAAAGATGCCTGTAATTCGTGAGTAGTCGGCTTGCCGAGTATCGCGATAGGCGCCATCACAGCACATGTGATTTTTGGTCGTGACAAGTTGGTATCAGAGCCTAGGTTACATAGGTCTCACAAGTCATGAGCAGGTTTAGTAGAGTCTTGCGGATCGGTACGGAGACGTCTGTACTTATTTTCGAGAGGCTGCCAAACCCTTAGGGAAAAATTCACTTAATTGTATTCTTGTCATGTGAATTTGTTGATTCTGGAACTAAACTTCTGTTAATCTATTTTCTCACAGATGGTGAGGACACGTGTTACCAGATTAGGCAGACGGCCACCAGTATCACCAACACGGGAGAGGTCGAGGTGCAGCTCGTATAGCACCTAGAACAGCACCTGTAGACCCACCAGTTTCTCCAGCTCAGGAGCAGAATCCTGATGTGGTTGAGCCGGTGGGACCAGCTCAGGCACCAGCTGTGCCCATTGTGATTCCAGGTCTTCAGGAGGCTTTGCTCAGATTTTGGCTGCTTGCACTAGCCTTGCTCAGGTAGTTTCAGTTCAGTCCGCACCAGCCACTTCTTAGGCTAGGGGAGGTACTCAGACTCCCGCCACCCGTACTCCATAGCAGGTGGTGCAGAGACTCCAGACACCGGGGTTACTACTTGCTCAGCCGATTGCAGTTGCTCCGTCCTAGGTATGTCCCGTTTAGTGATGAAGAGTAGAAGAGACTAGAGAGGTTTGGGTGGCTCAAGCCTCCATCATTCTATGGGGCTGAATCAGAGGATGCTCAGGACTTCTTGGATAGGTGCCAGCGGATTCTTCGCATGACGGGTATTCTAGAGACTACTGGGGTTTCATTTACTACTTTTCAGCTAATGGGGGCAGCTTTCAGATGGTGGGAGACCTATGAGCGGAGCAGGCCAGCAGGTGTTGCACCACTTTCATGGCACGAGTTCTCCGTTCTCTTCTTGGAGAAATTTGTACCACCGACCCGCATGGAGGAGTTGCGTAGGCAATTTGAGCAGCTACACCGGGAGGGTATGTCTGTGACCCAGTACGGGATGAGATTTTCAAAGTTGGCTTGTCACGCGGTCTGGTTGGTTCCCACAGAGAGGGAGAGGATTAGGAGGTTCATTGATGGACTCAACTATGGAATGCGCTTTGTTATGACTCGAGAGAATGTATCAGGTTCTGTGTTCGACGAAGTTGTCGATACTGCTAGGAGGACAGAGCTGGTCCGTAGTCAGGAGCATGAGGAGAGAGAGGCCAAAAGGCCTCGTGGTTCAGGTGGTTTCAGCGGTATTTCTTCTAGGGTCAATCCTACTACAGCAAGGGTCGTCCTAATAGGCCCGCTCAGATGGCTCGTCCGGTTCATCTTGGCGCATCAGGTAGCCATGGTTCATACACTGCTCGTCTTGGTCAGTCATCTCTTAGTGCCCTCCCAGCTCAAATTTCATCTCGTGCTCCATCAGTTCAGGGTTTATCTGTGTCGGGTTCTTCTAGCGGTTATTCTAGTTCTTGGGGTCCAATTCAGTCCCCACCACCGTTGACTAATGGGGGTTGCTACGAGTGTGGGGAGCTTGGTCATGTGAGGAGGTATTGTCCCCGTCTCTTGGGAGGTCCAGTTCAGCAGGGAGTCAGGCCATGACTTCTGCACTAGTTACTTCACCACCCGCTCAGCCAGCTCGGGGTGGGGCTCTAGTAGCTAGAGGTCGCTCCAGAGGGGGAGGCTGATCAGGTGGGGGTTAGGCTCGATTCTATGCTATTTCTGCCAAGCCAGAGGCCGTTGCTTCTGACATAGTGATAACATGTATTGTCTCAGTCTGCCACAAGGACGATTCTATATTATTTGACCCTGGTTCTACTTATTCGTATGTATCATCGTATTTTGCTCGTTATTTGGATATGCCCCGTGAGTACTTAGTTTCACTTGTTCATGTATCTATGCCGGTGGGTGATACTATTGTCATGGACCGAATGTATCGGTTGTGTATGGTGACTATTGGGGGATTGGAGAATAGAGTTGATCTCTTATTACTTAGTACGCTTGATTTCGATATGATTTTCAGTATGGATTGGTTGTCTCCGTGTCATGCTATTCTGGATTGTCACGCTAAGACCGTGACGTTGGCGATGCCGGGATTGCCAAGGATCGAGTGGAGAGGTTCTCTAGATTATGTTCCTAGCAGGGTGATTTCTTATATGAAGGCCCAAGGGATGGTTGGGAAGGAGTGTCTGTCATATTTGGCCTTTGTGAGGAATGTTGATACCGATACTTCTACTATTGTACTCATAATACACTCTGCACCTCGTGTGCAGATCCAGCTACTTTCGGACACATTGCTAGTGTTAAAGCTTAT
Source organism: Nicotiana obtusifolia (assembly GCA_002018475.1). Taxonomy (NCBI): domain Eukaryota; kingdom Viridiplantae; phylum Streptophyta; class Magnoliopsida; order Solanales; family Solanaceae; genus Nicotiana; species Nicotiana obtusifolia. The sequence continues at coordinate 116,133 of MCJB01051297.1, read as the reverse complement.
TCAGTTCGGAGACTATCGAGGTAGTTGCCTTGGCATCCGCAGATCTTGACTCTCCTCCTTTTACTTTAGTTTCATTTATACTGATCTATCTTTCTAGACAGTGTTTTCCGTAGTCAGACCATGTTATTATGTAGATGCTCATGTACTCAATGACACTCGGATTTTTGGGAAATTATGTATTGAGTTGCTGTTTTTTCATCCAGTTATTATGAGATTTTATTTTCTTAAACCTATTTCGGTATGTTTTGTCGGCTTGCCTAGTATCGTGATAGGCACCGTCACGGCACATGTGATTTTGAGTCGTGACACATACTGAATTCACGCAATGCACCACATAATTTATATGCTCATAATAACATCCTCGAACCACAATAGCTGCAAATTCACGAAGCCGATGCCCGTAATATACCTCATAATGCATATATGCCCTGTTCCGACCCTTGCAATACTGCAATGATGTAAGAGATGTGTAGAAAACTCATAACTACCTGCCCAATCAATAACTCATGGAGTCTCTCCTCTTGGCGAGAACCATTGCCTCGTTCTGAACTGATTAGTGATAGTTTTCCTCTAATATACATTATACAATTCTGATTGCACTAATTCCAGGTCCAACAACCTCGTCTCACCCAGTACAAGCTGCTCGGACAATAAGCTATTTCAAATACCGTCAAAAATCTCATACGACGCCATCAATGCACCAACAAGCCATAACTCAAATATGACCAATAAGGAATAACAAACCTGAATACAAGACTATCCGGCTTGCGCAACAAACAAAAATAACCAAACCAATGCTACGAACCTATCTCAAAGATGAAAAACAAGGCACACAAAATAAATGTAAGGAATCATACTCACTGTTGCAGCGTGCATCCTGATCCACACATGATACCGTTGCAGCATGCAACCCAATCCAAACATGATACCCGTGGCAGCATGCCAGCCGACCCACACCTAAAAATCAATAAGGAAATACCCATCAAGCCATCATGCTCGTACCTACGAAACACACGTATATCAACAACAAGTATGCCAAGTGCATAACATTACTCTAGCTACAAGGGCTCAAGCACGACTAAGGTGAAATAATTGTCCTGCATCTCGAGATCCATATTGCTCATATAACATCACAAGCTCCTAGGGATCACAACCGACAAGGCATAATAGAGTATCACATAGAATAACGGATGACACAGAAAACATCCAATGCCTGAAGACTCATCCATAAGCAATGTTGTGCCTAATGATCACATATGACCACATTAGATCTACCAACGGACCTCAAGACGATTCCAATCATCCCATGTTGGGACAATAACCTTTCAAGGGTCCACAATGACCCTATTCATGACACATACGATCAACCTTCAAATCCAATACAAACTCCCATAGAAAATCGTTCTCCAGCGACACTAAGGTAGCTCCAGCATACAATGAACATCTGAAATCTTCCCCCTACTCCTCCGAGCCCGTGACATTCTTGTCAAACTAAATCACAACCTCGATCCTTCAATTCCAATTCCACACCGCTCACTGCCCCTATCATGCTGTTATATGATGGTACAAGAATTTAATCATAAATCCTGAAACACTAGTAGAATATGCACTTCATCGGCTAGAAACCTTTCATTTAACTCATTTCAGAAGAAGAATCGCAACACACAACTAACTTCCAATAAATGTAGAGAACACAAACCTAAATTGTGGCCTAAACCACAATAACTCTTTCAGTGCCCATTTACACATAACAAAAACATCCAAATTAAATATCTCCAAATCAGTCAAATTACGGAGACTACTAAGCCCGCAAGTTTAGCCACGAAACACCTGTATGGCCTTATCGCACCAAAGGAACGGATTATATTCTTAACCATAAAGATCCAAACCACTACTAACTGACTCAACTTCTTCCGATTTACTCTTGACTTGCCTCCGAAGTAATACCTCTTTTCAAGCACATAACGGACCTCAATCAACAGTCACCCAAAGTGACCCCAAACCACAAGACCACATCGTCTCAGCACTCATAAGCCATTTCATACACTCAGTAGTAACTCCAACTGATACACCCATTCTGAAAGATCTTTTGCGAATCTGAAGCCACCACAGACCCAATGATAACATAGAAGTTTCCCAAGTATCCTTCACACTTTGCTGCAAAACCCAGTCCTCAGCCACATAACGAACCCAAAATCCTTAGGCACTGCACTTTAAATTTAGAATCAACTAGAACCATTATTAAGAGTCTCCCACTCTAGTCCAATCCTAATTATTTGACCAAACCACTAGTGCTCTGTTAGTTCATGAGCACTCCAATGAAGCAACCAGCTGAATACTTTCCCTTGTACATCACATCCATCAAACTGCCTGCTCAAATTACCCCTGATGTTTTCTTCCCTTAATAATAACTAATCAACCAACGTACCGATAACACGAAATTGCAAAGGCGCATCACCACGCGTCACAGTTGCAGACGGTAGGCTCCCCTACTTAGCTTTAAGCCACAATCACATAAACCTAGAACCCACAATGACTCCTCCTCCTCGGTTGCCATGATCTCGCACCATTGCTCAGTCAAATTTCTCATAGGATCTGGTTGCACTGATCATAACACATCCTGAATTATCAACCACAATCGCACACTTGACCTCCTGATAGTCGTACCATCTTCTTCAAGCGATCCAAGCTCACATAGCAGTACATGCATCCCATTGGATAGAAGGCAGAACTCTTTATAGGAACTTCGTCAGGAGTCATTTAACCCCTAACCTTCTCATAAGAGATATCCCACCTGTGTAACCTCATACCGACATCCTCCAACGACATAGCCATAGCCACATCCATTACGAAATCAGTTGATTCTCCTAGGCCCATACTCATCCGCCAGATGCAAGAGTCCGTTCATCCCATTAGCATCAATTGAAGGTCCAACAATACGTTCTAAAACTCGAAGTCATATTGCATACCAAACAGATAATCAAGCTTTCACATCCTTTTACGTTTCAAGCAAACTCTTCCCGTCACATTCAAACTTCCTAAGCAAACTACTCGATATCTGCTGCTCGCACTTGACCTGCTACCAACTCATCTACCGCCAGACATAACCCTCCATGTCATTCCTCATCCTTTTCTACTAAAATACTGCCTCAAATCATAATCCATCTATGTAGCATCCAAACTAATTAATTGCCACCAACTCTAAGCCTCCATAAAGATCAGTTTTATCAATACATCAACACTAGAAACACCGATTTGAGCCTGAAGCTGCCACACACCGCCATCTCTGATACCCGCTTCTTAGATACCATTTCACAACACCCTGCCCCGAAGGCAAGCCAATGAAGACCATCTCACTGATGAGCCTAAATGCATTCAAACAAGGACGACGACACCACATCACAAACAAGAATTCCACCAAGTTCAAAAATATTCAATCTCGCTACTCCATTAACTAAAGCTTGAACATCCATGGTCTGATTGCCTCTCCTCCATTGGAAGTAAATGCCGAATCTTTAAACCATGAATCGAGAAATCCTCCTCTTGGGACATTCGCTATCATGACACATAAATATGCACCTTACCATTCATACCAGCACTGCGCAATAACAACGCATGAATATCACAATACACTATGCATAGCCTCAAAACTGTAGGCAATGATATAACACTGGGCTGAAACGACAGAACACTCCTCCACAAGGTGTCGATAATAGTCCGCCCGAATACGTAGAGAAAAACATCCTGCACCATATATGTAGCACCACTACAACTCCTTGATGCCCAATTGATAACAAGCACTCAACATTGTATAAGAACGAGTAGGAAGAAAATAAAGACACAAGCTTCAGTGAAATCAAACCGCACGATGAGGAAATCAAGAAGAGAAGTTCTCCTAACAGCCATGTAGCCTCTCGAAGATAAGTACAAAAGTCTTCGTATCGATCCATAAGACTCTACTCGACTTGCCCATAGCTCGTGAGACCTAATTGAACCTAGTGCTATGATACCAAACTGTCACGACCCAAAAACCACTATAGGTCATGATGGCGCCCAATGTCGCCGTTAGGCAAGCCAATGGTGAACTACCAACTTAATTATTCATTTTATATTTGTGAAATAATAAATCTTATTAGATAGGGAAATCAATGCATTAAAAAGCGTAGATACATACAATTTAAATGAACAAATTCTAGAATATCCCAAAACAAGGTGTCACAAGTGCATGAACATCTATTAGGAAGTACAATAACTATAAAACATATGTCAGGAATACAAGATAGACAGGATAACATAAATAATTATGATGGAGATACTGTGTGCTGTGAATCGTAGCATGGAATGCAGCTTACAATAAAGTCCCCTCAGCAGCTGCACCTACGTGCCCAAATGAAACTGTCGGATCCTATACATTTAGTGCAGAAGTGCAACATGAGTACGTAAATCAACCGCGTACCCAGTAAGTATCTAGCCTAACCCCGAAGAGAAAGTGACGAAGGGTCGACGTTGACACTTACTAGTGGTCCGGTAAATCAAATATAATAAAGTAGACAAGTATGAAACATGATAAATAAACAATGAGAATATATATAGGAAAATAGTACAGTCTGCAGCAGAACAGTGAACACAGTCCTCAATTATCGGGTACTTCCTCAAATGGAATACGTAATGGTCAATACCAAACCAACGGTCACATCTCAAGTTAGGAAACTCATGAGTACGCGGACTCCTTATCAAGTATTTTGCACAATTCTGCCGAGGCAACGAGCCTGATCCCATAAGAGTGTTTCATAGAACTGCCTAGGCGAACGACCCGATCCCATAAAAGTGTTTCATAGAACTGCCAAGGTGAACGACCTGATCCCATAAGAGTGTGATATGTAATCCTGCTGAGGCGAATGACCCGATCCCATAGGAGTGCGTTACTCAATTCTGCCGAGGCAAACAACCCGATCCTATAAGAGTGTGTTACATGATACCACCAAGGCGAACGACCCAATCCTATAAGAGTGTGTTACATGATACCGCCGAGGCGAACGGCCTGATCCCACAAGAGCTTATTAGATTATACCACCAAGACGAGCGGCCCGATCCCATAAGAGTATTGCTGAGGCGTTTAGCCCGATCCCATTAGACTATGAAACCTTGGCGGGTCACTAACCCCAGTCACGAATATACATGTGAGTAATAAAATTCAAGAAAAGCTATTGGACGAATACACACAACGCGAAAGAAATCCACAAAGGAAAGTACAATTTTCATGCCTAATCAAGTAGCTCGTCAAACATCTAAAATAGCAAGTCTGATACTCTATGCGAGTCTAGTCTCAAGCTAAATAGAAATTTAAACATTTAAATAGGCAAGAATAACTCAAATAGTACAATTAAAGCATGGCATGAGTCTAAGTCTACCCGGACATAATCAGGAATTCTAGCATATGCACGAACACTCGTCATCTCATACGTGCGTAACTCTAACAACATGTAGCACATAATAAATTTAACACCTATGCGGTAAATTTCTCCTAATAAAGTTAGACAGGAGATTTACCTCGCTCTACAATTCGATAATCGGCTCCAACGCCTCTCTAACTCCTCAAACCGATGCCAAATGATCCGAAACTACTAAAACAACGTGCAAACCAATCAAAATATACTCCAATATTCGTAATTTAACAATTTATAATAATTCCCAACTCCGCTCGAAAAGTCAACAAGGTCAACGCTCAAGCCCACGTGCCCGGATTCCAAGTATTATCAAAAATAAGTATTACCCTTAAAATATATAGTATATATCTAGAATATCATTCAATTTCATCTGTGAACTGACCCTTAAATCAAGGATTTACCATTTCTCAACTTTGGGGCTCAAAACCCCAGTTTCTACTATCCAAAGAAGAATAAAAATAATAATAAACAAAATTAATCATGGAAAACATCAAAATAAAGGTCATATGCTTACCCCCTAGTTGATACGAGAACAACGCCATGAAAATCACCTCAAACAAAGCTCTAGAACTCAAGATATGCTCAAAATACTGAAATTTTCGGTTTAAGACACTATCCAGATGATTTTTGTTCATCGCCTTCGTGGGAGACCTTCGTGTCCATAAAGAGAATCTTTTGCATTGATGGGCCAACCCAAAGATCCTTTTTTGCGTTCGCGAAGAACAAAAGTTCGCACCAGAAGCCAACAATCTTTCCCGACATAGAAATGAGCATAACTCTCTCACACGACCTCGAAATTCAACGATTCTTGTTGCTATGATTCCGTAATTACAATACGGATCTAATGGTTCAATATAATCACAAATCAGAGGTCGTTTGCTCAATATAGTATCCTTTATTCCCAAATAAACGACGTCGAAACATCAAATAAGAGCGCGACACAACCCAAACACACCTGAGGTCCCCGGGATCCCGCTTAATCACACAAGCCGGTCCAAAACATAATACGAACCTAGTTGAGGCCTCAAATCACACCAAACTACATCAAAACCATGAATCACACATCAGTTCAAGTCTAATGAACTAATGAACTTTTAAACTTCTAAAACTCATGTCGAACCCTACCAAATCAACCCGGAATGACCTCAAATTTTGCTTGTAAGTCCCAAATGACATAACGGACCTATACCAACTCCCGGAACCATAATCAGTATCCGATATCAACAAAATCAACTTTCAGTCAAACCTATCAACCATCTAAACCTTCAATCTTCCAACTTTTGCCAAAAAGTATTAGATAAGCCTATGGACTTCCAAATCCAAATCCGGACATACGCCTAAGTCCAAAATAATCATCCGGACCTAAAGGAATCATCAAAATTCCAATCTGAGGTCGTTTACCCAAAATTTAAACCATGATCAACTCTTCCAACTTAAAGCTTTCGAATTGAGAATTATTCTTCCAAACCAATTCAGATCTTCCTGAAAATCTAATCTGACTACACGTTCAAGTCATAATTCATGAAGTGAAGCTATTCACGATCTTGAATCACCGAATGACATGCTAGAGCTCAAAACAACCAGTCGGGTCGTTACATCCTCCACCTTAAGAGGCAGATATGCTACACTCGGCATACAAGTTTCGCTGGAATCACCGGTCATCAAGTCTATCACAATTGGATCACATACTCAACCGATTATTATGAAGGCGAAGGCATCATGTGCACAGGCTGTGGGAGAATTGGTCATACCAACAAAAGATGCAACCACCAAACAATTCCACTCTCCAATCAACTGACCGAACCCTATTGAACCAGCCAAAAAAGGATGAAGATGAGTGGCAAACAGTGAGATTCCATAAGAATAGGAAAGGACAACAAAGGTCCACCAACCCCACATGCCAATAACCAAACATAGTAGCGAAAGGGATCCAGGTAAAAATATTTGATGTTGCTATTGGAAAATTCCTAAACACTCAAACATTTCAATATTTGGGGAAACCGACACATTCTCAAAAAAGGGATTGAAGAATCAACTAGGTAAGTTAACGACTGAAATTTTGCATTCCCCCTCTAATTTTCGGCGTAGCCCACTGACACAGCCTCAAAATAAAAAGATTCCAAACCATACCCAACACACAATTTCAACTACCCAACACAAGAAAGAGACCCCTATTACACAAAGCCCCTATCTAGGCTTTCCAGGATGAGACTATGCCTGTTAGAGTATCTTTTATTACTCCAAGTGTATCTATTGCCTTTGAATACACGTCAACCAAATTACACTTATTGATACAATTTCAAAAGTCGTTTCCTCTAATAGCACTAATTCTATTACCACCAAATTTATCCCTGGCTTTTGGAGTTCATTAAAGTCACCCGCTGCTAGACGGTCGCCCTTAAAAATAGATTCTATTCTACCAAGTGATCCCAGAGTTTAATCCTATCACTAAGGGTATTGCTAGCATATATTCACTAAAAAGGAAAACGTTTTGAGGGGAATGTACCTTGACCATGACATGGACACCCTGAGGGGTTGTGGAGACCTCTTCAAGCTTGATAAGGTCATCCTTCCACATGACCACTATATCACTAGATTGGCCATTGGCAGGGGATTGGAACTGAGCACTAAACTGTAGCTCATTAGTAAGGTGTTTGTGGTGAGCCATACGAGTCTTAAGAAGGAGTAGAACTGTTGGATTGTGGAGTTTGACCATGGAGGAGCAATGTCTCCTAAACTTGGCACTATTGGCACCCCTGGAATTCCATATGATGAAGTTCATGAAAAGCTTCTGTTTGTGTGTTGTCTTCCTCTTGACACCCTTCTCCTTACTTTTGGCCACTGCTCTCTAGCTCTCTCTCCCTAGTGATGGTCGTAACAGTGCTATGGAGTGCTCTAATCTTGGCAATGAGGGCACCTAAAGTTCGAGGCTGCATCTTGATAATTTTCTTGGACAGAGTGCAATATGCATTTCGCTAAGACGCTATTTGAACTCTATCACTTGGCTCTTTTCCAACAGTATCACTGTTGTTTTTGGAACCTCTAGGTTTGCTAGAGTTTCCTCTAGTTCCAGGTTTGACTCCTTGAGGAAGTCTAGTGTCTGGTGAAGCACTGATGTTATGCCCTCCAATGGGGTCATTGGAACTGGAGCTATTGATAGGGATATCACCGGCCCAATTTTTGGGATCGATGTGGGGGGCCATAGAAGGAAAGATGGGGTTTTCAGTGGTTTATCTGCATTGATGTTGAGGAAGAATGGCATTGTCTGGCACACCTGGCTCATTAGCATGTTGAACTCCTCCGTTGACAGATTCATTGACTCGTTCGAGTAGTGGCTTTGTCCCTGCGTAGCCAGCTCTAGCCACGATCCTGGCGAGTGGTTTGGCGGGGTATGGGTTTTTCCTCAATTTTTGCTTGGTTTGTTATTGGTTGTTGGGTCATTGTTTGTATCATATTTGAGGGTTGTTTGGTTGAAAATCTATTACCCAAAGTGGTAATAACAGGAAAATTTTCCTTGATTGCATTACTTTTGGGGGATTTCTTCTAATACGGGGACTCCTTGACGAGATGGAAGGTGTCACTTCGTCTAATGCAATGTGATGATTACCTGTTGCAATTGGCTGATTTGATAAAGATTTGAGGCTAGATGCAGAGATGGATTTGGTAGAGATAGTAAGAGGAGAAGAAGGAGTTCGGGTGGGGGGAGTGAAGGCGTGGTGTGCGTGTGTTGGCATGTGTGGTATTTAGGGGACCATCTTTGGGCCAGTTTCCCCCTGTGGGCTCCATTTCCAGAGATGAGGTTTGGGTAGTGGGGGTCTCTTTCCTATGTTGGGTAGTTGAAACTGTAGGTTGGGTATGGTTTAGAATCTTTTTATTTTGAGGTTGTGTTAGTGGGCTACGCCGAAAATTAGAGGGGGAATGCAAAATGTTAGTTGTTAACTTACCCAATTGATTCTCAACCCTTTTTCTGTAGAATGCATTGGTTTCCCCTAATATTGAAATGTTTGAGTGTTTAGGAATTTTCCTGTAGCAGCATCAAATATTTTTACTTGGATCCCTTTAGCTACTATGTTTGGTTATTGGTATGTGGGGTTGGTAGACCATTGTTGTCCTTTCCTGTTCTTATGGAATCTCACTGTTTACCACTCATCTTCGTCCTTTTTTGGCTGGTTCAATTGGGGTTCAGTCGGTTGATTAGAGAGTGGAATTGTTTGGTAGTTGCATCTTTTGTTGGTATGATCAATTCTCCCACAGCCTGTGCACATGATGCCTTCGCCTTCATAATAATTGGTTGAGTATGTGATCCAATTGTGACAGACTTGGTGACCACTGATTCCAACAAAACTTGTATGTATAGCGTAGCATATCTGCCTCTTAATGTGGAGGATGTAATGACCCGACCGATCGTTTTGAGCTCTAGCATGTCATTCGGTGATTCAAGCCCGTGAGTAGCTTCACTTCATATGACTTGAAAATTTAGTCAGATTAGATTTTCAAGAAGATCTGAATTGGTTTGGAAGAATAATTCTCAATTCGGAAGCTTTAAGTTGGAAGACTTGACCATGGTTTGAATTTTGGGTAAACGACCTCGGATCGGAGTTTTGACGGTTCCATTAGGTCCAGATGATTATTTTGGACTTAGGCGTCTTTCCGGATTTGGAATTGGAAGTCCGTAGGTTGATTTGATGCTTTTTAACAAAAGTTGGAAGATTGAAGGTTTAGAAGGTTGATAGGTTTGACTGAAAGTTGACTTTGTTGATATCGGATACAGATTACGGTTCCGGGAATTGGTATAGGTCCGTTGTGTATTTGGGACTTGCATGCAAAATTTGAGGTCATTCCGGGTTGATTTGGTATGGTTCGACATGATATTTTAGAAGTTTAAAAGTTCATTAGTTCATTAGACTTGAATTGATGTGCGATTCATGGTTTTGATGTTGTTTGATGTGATTTGAGGCCTCGAGTAGGTTCGTATTATATTTTGAGACCGGTTTGTGTGATTAAGCAGGGTCCCGGGGGCCTCGGATGTGTTTAGAATGTGACGCACTCTTATTTGATGTTCCAGCATCGTTTCTTTGGGCATAAAGGTACTATATTGAGAAAACAACCTTTGATTTGTGATTATATTGAACCATTAGATCTGTATTGTAATTACGGAACAATAGCAACAAGAATCGTCGAATTCCGAGGTCGTATGAGAGAGTTATGCTCATTTCTGTGTCAGGAAAGATTACTGGCTTCTGGTGTGAACTTTTGTTCTTCGCAAACCTGAAGAAGGATTTATGGGTTGACCGGTCAACGCAAAAATTTCTCTTTACGAGTGCGAAGGTCTCTTCTCCCGCAAAGGCGATGAACAAAAATCATCTGGACAATGTTTTTAACCGAGAATTTTAGTATTTTGACCATATCTTAAGTTCTAGAGCTTCATTTAAGGTGATTTTCACGGCGTTATTCTCGTACCATCATGGGGTAAACATCTAACCTTTATTTTTATGTTTTCCATGATTAGTTTTGTTTATTATTATTTTTATCTGTCTTTGGATTCTAGAAATTGGGGTTTTGAGCCCAAAGTTGAGAAATGGTAAATCCTTGATTTGAGGGTCTGTTCATGGATTAAATTGAATGATTTTCTGGATATATACTATATAAGTTAAGGGTAATACTTAACTTTGTTAATACTTAGAATCCGGACACGTGGGCCTGAACGTTGAGCTTGTTGACATTTCGAGCGAAGTTGGAAATTATTACAAATTATTAAATTACGAATATTGGAGTATATTTTGATTGGTTTGCACATTGTTTTATTAATTTTCGATCGTTTGGCATCGATTTGAGGAGTTAGAGAGGTGTTGGAGCCGATTTTCGAATTGCGGAGCGAGGTAAATCTCTTATCTAACCTTTTTAGGAAAAATTTACCCCGTAGGTGTTATATTTATTATGCTACATGTTGTTGGAGCTATGCACGTATGAGGTGACGAGTGTCCATACATATGCTAGAATTCCTGATTATGTCCAGGTAGACTTAGACTCACGCCATGCTTTAATTGTACTATTTCAGTTAATTCTTGCCTATTTAAATGCTTAAATTTCCATTTAGCCTAAGACTAGACTTACTTAGAGTATCGGACTTGCTATTTTAGATGCTTGACGAGCTACTTTATTAGACATGGAAATTGGACTTTCCTTTATGGATTTCTTCGACGTTGTGTGTATTCGTCCAATAGCTTTTCTTGAATTTTATAACTCACATGTATATTCGTGAGTGGGGTCCATGACCCGTCAAAGTTTCATATTCTAATGGGATCGGGCTGAACGCTTCAGCAATACTCTTATGGGATCGGGCTGTTCCCTCGGCGGTATCATCTAATACACTCTTATAGGATCGGGCTGTTTGCCTCCACGGTATCATGTAACACACTCTTATGGTATCGGGCCATTCGCCTAAGCGGTATCATGTAACACCCTCTTGTGGGATCGGGCCGTTCTCCTTGGCGGTATCGAGTAACGCACTCTTATGAAATCGGGTCATTCTCCTCAGCAGGATTACGTATCACGCTGTTATGGGATCAGGTCGTTCACCTTTGCAGTTCTATGAAACACTCTTATGGGATCGGTTCGTTCGCCTCGGCAGTTCTATGAAACATTCTTATGGGATCGGGCTGCTCGCCTCAGCAGAATCGTGCAAAATACTTGATAAGGAGTCCGCGGACTCATGAGTTACCTGACTTGAGATGTGACCGTTGTTTTGGTATTGACCATTACGTATTACATTTGGGGAAGTACTCGATAATTGAGGATTTTATGTTCACTTTAGCTGCAGACTATACTATTTTCCTATATTTGTTCTCATTTTTTATTTACCATGTTTCATACTTGTTTACTTTATTATATTTGATATACAGGACCACTAGTAAGTGTCAATGTGGACCCCCGTCACTACCTCTTCGGGGCTAGACTAGATACTTACTAGGTACGCGTTGATTGACGTACTCATGTTGCACTTCTACACTAAACGTGCAGGATCTGACAGTTTCATTTGGTGGTCATTTGGGGACGTAGGCGCAGCTACTGAGGGGAATTTATGGTAAGCTGCATTCCATGCTACGATTCGCAGTACACAGTGTCTCTATCATAATTATTTACGTTATCCTGTCTATCTTGTATTCCTGACATATGTTTTATAGTTATTGTACTTCCTAGTAGATGTTCATGCTACTAGTGACTGGATTGAGATGTACCCAAATGCCAGTGTTACCCATCTCCCCAGGACCCACTCAGACCCATTCCCTTTGCTTTTCTCTCTATACAATGCCCACACAGGCCACAACACACACTTTAGGTTTGAGACAATATGGTGTGGCCACCCTGACCTACCCCTGATCATTTAACAAGGCTTCCTCAATAATGACACTCTGTCCCAAGCTACCTCAGACTTCCAACACAATGCCCTAAAATGAAACAAAAGAGGTCTTTGGAAACATATTTCATAGGAAGAAGCATCTCGTGGCCAGACTGGCTGGCATCCAGAAATCCTCTGAATTCACATTCAGCATATTTCCCCAAAACTTAGACACACACATCGAAAAGGAATACTCCAACATCCTCAGATGTGAGGAGGACTTCTAGAAACTAAAAGTCAGAATTAACTGGCTTTGTGATGGAGATGCTAATACCAGGTTCTTCCATACCTCCACCATAAACAGAAGAAGGAGGAATAAAATCCTTTCACTAAAAGATGAGGTGTGAAATTAGACCCATTACCAAGAGGGCATTAATGACATCTTCCAAGCTTACTTCGAAGGTATATCCACCACAGACTACACCCATACTGCCTTCATGGCACCCAAACAATACCTGGCTTCAACACCGTCTATGATGAAGCATCCCTTAGTCTCAGAGAGCAATTGAGACCAAGTAATATCACAAATACCCTGTATTCTTTAAAAGCAGTTAAAGCATCTGGACCTGATTGGCTACACCATATCTTCTATCATAAATACTGAAACCTTTTTTCTCACCATGTCATCACCTTTTGCACCAAAGTCTTCTCTACAAGTGAAATGCCCCCTGAGGTGAACTCAACCTATCTTTCTCTCATACCTAAATGTGCTAATACGACCATGCTTAGGAATTTCAAGCTTATAGGGTTCTGTAACACCATGTACACATTAGTCACCAAAATCATTGTCAATAGGGTCAAACCTTACCTAAGCAGTATCATTAGCCCCAGCCAGGCTAGTTTCCTCTCAAACAGGAGAGCTTCAGATAATGCCATCATTGTCCAAGAATACATCTCCCATTTCAACAATATGAAAGGGAAAGGAATATGATTCTCAAAATTGACCTTGAAAAGGCCTTTGACACGTTAGAATGGTCTTTCATTAGGAACACTCTTTTCTTTTATAACCTACCAAAAAGACTTATCAATCTCATTATGTCATGCATCACTTCAACCTCAATCTCCATTCTGCTAAATCGGAACAAGACTGAACCATTCCTACCTTCTAGAGGTATTAGGCAGTGGGACCTTATGTCCCCATACATCTTCATAATGTGTATGGATAGGCTCTCTGGGCAGATTGATCATGAAGTGGACCTTTTAAATTGGACCCTAATATCCACCAATAGAAATGGCTCTAGGATCTCCACATATTCTTTGCTGATGATCTCACACTATTTGCCGACACCAACACAAAGAACTGTGACTCCATCATCAGAACTTTAAACTTTTTGAACTTGGTCTCTAGTCAGAAAGTTAACATGACTAAGTCCATGGTAATTTATTCCTAGAACACATCCATGGAGAACATTGACTTGTATACCAGCATCCTTGGCATCAAATCCTCTACTAACTTTGGCAAATACCTTAGATTCCCTATTTTCCATAAGAGAGCCACCAATGGTGACTTCCAGATCATCATAGATAACATGTATTCAAAAACGGACAGGCTGGAAAATCAGATTCCTAAACATAGCAGGGCGTACAACACTAGCAAAAGCCAACATTGCTAGCATCCCCAGCCATGTGATGCAATACATTAAGCTACCCATATCCACTTGCAAAAAGATCAATAAAATCCAAAAAGACTTCATATAGGGTACCACAATTGAGAAAAACAAGATGCATGTGCTAAGCTGGGATGTTATAACTAAACCCAAGCCCCATGGTGGACTGGGCATCAAAAAGACTAAGCTAAAGAACAAGTCTTGCCACTCGGGTCTAGCCTGGAGGCTCTTCCACAAGCCTGACTCCTTATGGGCAAGAACACTAATTGGCAAGCACTGTACCCAGAGTAGGAATTGGAGGAAACTTATTTCCAGAACCTTGCAATGCATCTTAGAAGGATGGAAAATCTGCAACAAAGTTTCTATGTGGGTTGTCAACAATGGTAATAGGGTGAACTTCCTAACTGACTCATGGATTCCTAATATGGGTCCAATTGACTCCATCATCAGTGGCCCCAAGATAACATCAAAGTGTCCTCTATATTCAATAATGGGAATTGGAACTTAAGCTTACTCTCTTTTCCCATCCCTGAGCAACTGGCTTTCACCATCACCAATTCTATTCTCAACCTGAACCCTGTTAAAGAAGATAAGCTCATCTGGGGTCCCACTAGCAATGGACTTTTCTCATCCAAATCAGCCTACACCATACAAAACCCCCCAATAGAGTACACCTTCAGAATATAGCACATCCTTTAACTAGATTTGGAAATTGGAAACACCCAATAAAATAATGTTTTTCACTTGTCTTCTAGCTCACAAAAGACTGCCCACCAACCAGTATCTACACAACATTGGCCTCAAAGTAAATCCTACTTGTCAAGTTTGCAATAACACTAAGGAAACCATATACCATATATTCTTCCAATGTCCCAATGCCAAATCTTTCTGGGACAACATATGTAATAATGAAAATGACCAGTCCATGCATATACACTTCAGTCCTAATTCATGGAATACAATATGGAACAAACTGAAGGACAAGTATTTTAATGACTTTCTAGACTGGCATTTTCTTCTACCCTTTTGCTTCTAGAATATTTGGCTTACAAGGAACAACAACATGTTCAACCAAAGGACGGAACAAGTCCAAACCAAAGTTGTCATTGCACAAGCTATAGAATATCATCTACTAGCCAGGAACAAACCTCATAAGGAATGGACCACTACTCAGATTTAATGGGAGCCTCCGACAGAGAACATTTCAAACTTAACACTGATGGCTCCTCCCTGGGTAACCCAGGAAAAAGAGGCATGGGGGGTATTTAGAATAACTCGGGTGCCTGGAGTTTGGGCTATATGAAGGGCTTTCCAACTATAAAAAATAATCTGACAGAACTGTTGGCACTGATAGAAGGACTAAAACTAGAAAGGGAGCACAATCTGACTCCCCTTGTGATCAACACTGACTCACAAGAGATCATTAGAATGTTAAAATATGGTCATATACCTTACAACAACTTTGTTTGTGAATGCAGGTCATTGATAATATAGCTGGGGAACTCAGACATCAGCCATAGCTTCATAGAGCATAACCAGGTGACAGATCTACTAGCTAAGGAAGAAGCAAAGAAAAAACTTTTTGACACAACTAGTATTTTGACAGTTCCTCCGGTGTTTGCCAATAATGCACTATAGGCAGACATCCTAGGAATTACTTTCACTAGAAAGCTTTGGTCTGTAATATTGCTACTACTATTTCAAACAATGCTGTCCAACTGGAACTATTATTTTATTAATTAAGTATTGTTATAAATAGAATTGTATTTAAGATGAATGCCTATATT
The DNA here is from genome assembly GCA_002018475.1 of Nicotiana obtusifolia. Classification (NCBI taxonomy): domain Eukaryota; kingdom Viridiplantae; phylum Streptophyta; class Magnoliopsida; order Solanales; family Solanaceae; genus Nicotiana; species Nicotiana obtusifolia. The sequence goes on along the minus strand of MCJB01051297.1, from coordinate 99,893 downwards.
TTAGAGAGATTTTAGGATTTGTTACTTGGTGGCAAATTCACTTTTTTCCTATAAATAGAGGGGCTCTATCCCATTATAAATCATTCCAAATCAATAAGAATTCTCTCTCTCTACTTTTCTATTCAATACTCTTCTTCTTCTTTTATTGTTCCATAGCACGTTATCAATACGAGACTTTAATCAATTGAGTAGAGGTATCTGCTTTGGTCACAAGGCTTTGGGATACGTACATGGTGCTCAACTTGTATAATATTAAGCACAATGATTGTCAATTATTCCATAAACTTCCTTCAGGAATAACTGGATTTATGATAAGTATTTTACCTAATTTTTTTCTTTTAAATTCTTGAAATTCTATAATTTGATTTTAAACATAAGAAAAGACAATAAATTTTGATTATAACTCTAATGGAGTTTGTAAGAAATTATAACCACCTGAAGTGATAAAATTTCTACCTCATACCATGATCAAATTCATGTATGATTGTGAGCACAATAAGTGAAAATCCATCCTATTGAATTTGCTTCATTCTCGTTCCTTTAAGAGAATATGGTAGCAATTTGTGATAAGTCTGAAAGAAGATAAAGTCATTGCTGTGATGATATCAATGGATGTGGACGTGGCAATAGACGAAATTATAATCGTCATCATTGTGGTAATGAGAATAATAAGGATTCTCAAAATAATCCTTCACTCTGTGAAATTAATGTTTGTCATCAATTTTACATGAGATTTTGAAAACCACGTATAAATGATTATGGTCTATTCATGGTGTGAATATGACAACATATGATATATGAATACATATTCATTCTTGAAAGAATAAAAATATGCTAGTTAAATATTCCACACTCACTTCTAGAAGGATGTTTGAGAGGAAATAAGAAAATAATGTCATTATTATGGCATGAATGATCATTGGTCATGTACCTATTGTACACCAAAATATTTTGGCAATGTGATTATTAAAGGAAAACTGTAATGCAAGAAACAGATCTTGCATATAATTTTGATCATGACCATAATGATATAACTTTTTCTTTGAGAGAGATATTCGCCATATGGATATTGATGAATACATTGTAGTACAAAGTTAATTATGAGCTCTAGAAGATCCAATTATTACTAATTTAGAGGAACACAATTCATTATCAATACGGTATTGTGTCGTAGTAAGACTCAAAGAAACTTATTTAAGTTTCTAAAGTAATCACGAAAGCGGATGGTTATATTGAGACTAAAAATAAAGGAAAGATATCAATATCTTCTATTACTACAACTTGTAGGGTACCCGCTTTATTCTCCAGTTTGTACTACATAAATAAAAGAATTCCACAATAAAGTACAAGTTTATTGATATAAAAACCCATATCATAATAAACTTGGATTTCATTGATAATTGCATACGTCATGGTGCAAACCTGTAACGATCCGGCTGGTCCTTTTGAGAGTTGTAGCCCTATTCCCCTATTTATTGCTTATTTTATGCTTAATCATTGCTATGTGATTCATCGGGGTTGATGGCTCGATTCCGGGGATGTTCCGGAGTGAGTTGAGACACTTAGTCTCAAGGTTGGGAGCTTTTAGCGAAAAGGTTGACCGGATATTGACTTATGTGTGAAAGACTTCATAATGGAGTTTTGGTGGTTCTGTTAATTCAGTTGGGTGATTTTGGACTTAGGAGTGTGTCCGAATAGTGATTTAGAGGTTCTTAGTTGAATTAAGCTTGAAATGGCGAAAGTTAAAAATTTAGAAGTTTTTTGAGAGTTGATTTTGTGGTTACTAGGCTCGGATTAGGGTTCCGGGAGTTGGATTAGGTATGTTGTATCGTTTGTGACTTGTGTACAAAGTTTGAGGTCAATCGAACGTGATTTGATAGGTTTCGACATCAAATATAGAAGTTAAAAGTTCAAAAGTTCATTAGGCTTGAATCGAAGCACGATTCATGGTTTTAGCATTGTTTGATGTGATTTGAATGCTCGACTATGTTCGTATGATGTTTTAGGTCATGATGGTATGTTTGGTTGAGGTCCCGAGGGCCTCGGGTGGATTCTGGTTGTTTAACGGATGAAAATTTGGACTTGAAGCATTACTGGAAAATTATGCTTTCTAGTGTGATCGCACCTGCGAGGGGTTTGGCCGTAGGTGCGATGCCGCAGGTGCGGCTTGAGAGGTGTAGGTGTGAGGGTGGTCTGAGTTGGGGAATCGCAGGTGTGAAGTATTTGTCTGCACCTGCGAGGTCGCAGAGGCGGAGAGGTGTCGCAGGTGCAACATTAGGAGAGGAAGCCTGGAGGCGCAGGTGCGTAAGTGAATCTGCAGATGCGGATGCGCATCTGCGCATGAGGGACCGCATATGCAGAAGTGGGCTGGGGGTCCTGGATCACAGAAGCAAAGGGAAAATCCGCAAAAGTGGGGCCGCATATGCGGTCAAGTGGAGCGCAGGTGCGAGACCCCTGGACAGAACATTAAATTCGAAGGGTTCGTGATTTTGCTCATTTAGACCTCACAAACTCTCTCTAAGGCAATTTTTGAGAGGATTGTTTTTGAGGGGTTTCTTGAGGTAAGTCACTTGTGGTCATTTCTATTCAATAATTTTGTTTCTCCATTGAATTTCCACCTAATTTGTGTGTGTTTGAGGTGTCATTTTGAGGGTTGAGGCTACGGATTTGGGGATTTGAGTGACGATTTGGTGTTAGATTTTGGAAAATTTGGTATGGCTGGACTTGTGGTTGAATGGGCTTCTGGATTTTAACTCTTATTCGATTCAGAGACGTGGGCTTGAGGGCCGACTTTTGACTTTTGATTAAGAACTTAGCATTTTTATGTGGAATTGATTCCTATAGCTTGAGTTGATCTTATCGAATTGTTTGTGGCTAGATTCAAGAAATTCGGAGGCCATTTCGCGAGGCAAGGGCTTGTGTGGATTAGAGTTTTGCACAGTTTGAGGTAACACTTCTAAACTTGGTTCTGAGGGTATGAAACCCCGAATTACGTGTTTTGTGATTGGTGTTGAGGTGATGCACATGCTAGGTGACGAGCGTGTGTACGTGCACCGTAAGAATTGTGACTTGGTCGATTCCATGGAACTACATAGTTTAATAATCTTGTTGTTACCCGTATTTTCACCATGTGTTAGAGCAGTTGAGCTGCCAGTCATGTTAGAAATCATGCTTAGGCTATGTGTTGGACTGTTGGGACCCACCAGAGGTCGTGTTGCATGTTGAACTATTTGTTTAACTTGACATTTTATACTCAGTCACATCTATTAGTTGCATATCATATCTCAGTCTTTGTTGTCCTTTATTGATACATCATATCATCATTGTCTGGCTGATTATCATGATTTTTGTGAGCCCGAGAGACTGGAGAGATTAATGACTGAGTGAGGTTTTATTATGAGTGATATTCATGGGATCAGGCTGCACGCCGTAGTAGGCCTATCTGAGTCATGCCAAGATTTGGCTTATTATAGCACTTGGGCTGGATCGGCCGCTCCAGAGTCTGCACATCCATAGTAGGCGCAGTTGTTAGCAATTTATTTACGTTTGGGAGGGATCTGCCCTGGTCTTATTTGCATTTGGACTAGATCTGCCCTGGCCTGGATCTTCCCTGTTCTGTGTTGAATTTATTGCAAAACCTGAAAGCATGTCTAAATTCTTGTACCGTTACTTGTAGATTTTGAATTTCTGAGATATCACTGTCGTATTTTTCTGTAACTTTCCGTACTGTTAATGCCATATGTGGACTGTAGTACTTGAACCCGTCACTAGTTTCAGTCCAAAGGTTAGATTTATTACTTATTGAGTTGGTTGTACTCATGCAACACCCTGCACCTCCTGTGCAGATCCAGGTGTTTCCGGTTACGGCGGTTGCTGATTCACAGAGTTCAGACATTCGAAGATCATCAAGGTAGCTGTTTTGGCGTCCGCAGGCCTTGACTCTCCTTCCTTATCTTTCATTTTATTTATTCAGTTCTACTTTCTAGACAGTGTACCAGACTATGTCATTATGTAAATGCCCATGTACTTAGTGACACCCGATTTTGGAAAAACTTATGTATCGAGTTATGATTTCCTATTCCATTTTCTGAGATTTTTGTTTATTTAAATTGTTTTAGTCTATTTCAAAGTTGAAAGTGCTGGAAATGTCAGAGTAGTCGGCTTGCCTAGTACCATGATAGGCGTCATCACGACAGGTTGGGTTTGGGTCGTGACAAGTTGGTATCAGAGCCCAGGATACATAGGTCTCATGAGTCATAAGCATGTTTAGTAGAGTCTTTCGGATCGGTACGGAGACGTCTGTACTTATCTTCGAGAGGCTATCGAACCCTTAGGAAAACTTCACATTCTTATATTCTTGTCGTGCGAATTTGTTGATTCCGGGAACTAAACTTCTGTTATTCTATTATCTCACAGATGGTGCTACCGGACAGGACGGAGAGCCACCAGAACCACCGACTAGGACCACGAGAGGTCGGGGTCGCAGTGGGGGCCACGGTGGGCAGAGGTGCAGCTCGTACAACAGCTAGAGCAGCACCTGCAGATCCACCAGTTGCCCCAGCTCAAGAGCAGGTTCTAGATGTGGTTGAGCCAGTGGGGGCAACTCAGGTACCAGCTGTGCCCATTGTGATTCCAGGCCTTCAGGAGGCTTTGGCTCAGATATTGACTTTGTGTACTAGCCTTGCTCAGGCGGTTTATGTTCAGACCGCGCCCGCCACTTCTCAGGCTGGGGGAGGTACTCAAACTCCTGCCGCCCATACTCCGATTTTGGGAAACCTTATGTATTGAGTTAAGATATCCTATTCCATTTTCTGAGATTTTTATTTATTTAAACTCTTTTAGTCTATTTCAAAGTTGAAAGTGTTGGAAATGTCTGAGTAGTCTGCTTGCCTAGTACCATGATATGCGCCATCAGGATAGGTTGGGTTTTGGGTCGTGACAAAACCTGAAGTTTATCAATATTAATAATTTATCCACTTGGCGTAATTGGTTTAGCCATGTTAATTTAAAATATCATGTACAAAGATAAAAGAGAATTCACATGGGTAAATATTAATAAACTAGAAAGTTCTTTACGAATTCACTTATGTTATTTGTTCTCATCAATTAATAGGCCAACAAATATTGGGATTGAATCCCATGAATGCTGGATTATAAAAGGTAAATATGGGTCCATTCACCTGCCATGTATACCACATAAGATGTATCTATGAGATGGTTAAATGTTTGATTATTGTTAACCCGCAACATGGTGTTTTCCAGATAACTTGCTCAACAATTTAATTCAGAGCATATTCAAACTTTTTACTCAAGATAGTTCATCTTGATAAGTTGGTTTACATCACAGTTGATTTAGCAAAATACTTTATTAAGTGCCTCCACTTAATAGCAAATTATTGGTTATGAGAATAAAGTTATCTTTATCCATTTGATATAGGTTATATATGAAAATATATTACACTCTCCCCTCACAAATGGTTCAGGGTCAAGAACCAAATAATTCTATCTTATTATTATTAGTGTGCGGTGTATATTTTAATTAACACCATAACACACAAAGGTAGATTTCCAAACTTGAGGAAGCAAGTTAGTGTTTCTAACATGAGGGGGAGATAGGATAAACAATTGAGAAAAGGTTACGTGGAACGAATTACCATTTGTACCTCTAGATCCTCGAAGATAATATGAACTTGAAATTCATAAAAATATAATTCATCTACACTACATTTCAAAGCATGCCAGACGCATTTGCTGACCCAAAGAAAGTAACTGTATTCTCACTGCAAATGCTCTTATTAGAATAAGTCCTAGAAGGACAAAGCCTATGATACGTTTAAAGCTTATAGACAAATCGGTTTCAAATAAAAATCTTGATAAAGAAGATGAACAAATAATCAAAATCATCATAATAAGGAGGCAAGTGATCTAGAAGAATCGGTTTTATGTGAAATACATGTAGTTGTGGACCTACAGGTCAAATACTTGAAAGTATAAAGTCAACAGAGTGTGCAATCACTTTTCTCTATCTTATATATCTAGCATGATATGAAAACTTGATATGCATCTAAATTCTATTTATATGGCTTATATTACTTAACTTATATGACAATCCCTGAAGGATTTAAATTGCTTAAAGCATATAGAATTCTTGGTCATGAAGTACTACATCCTACATTTGTATCTTGCTATAACTATAAGCATGACAATGTGAGGAATTTTTACCTTTATGGAGTTATTGAAAAGGCCATTCCATGGCATTTTTTAAAGACATTACATATCTATCAAGAATGATGATTTCAAGGCGCAACATATTCATTCAAGTTAATATGGTTGATTTGTTTATCAAATGTCTACCAAAAATCTTTTGAAGATGGTGCACAAGAATGGAATACGTAGGCTCAAAAATGTGAATTGACTATATCATCAGTGGGAGTTAATATGTTCTGTGCTCTTTTTTTTCTTACAAGCTTTTGTCCCACTGAGTTTTTCTTGTAAAGGTTTTAACGAGGTAACCAAAAGTCGTATTTCTAAATATGTGTACTCTTTTTCCTTCTCTAGAATATTTTTTTCCACTAGGTTTTATTTTAGTTAAGGTTTTAATGAGGCATATTATCTATTGAATAGACATTCAAGGGGAGTGTTATAAATAGAACTGTATTTAAGGTGAATGTCTATATTTTAGAGATATTTTAGGATTTGTTACTTGGTGTCAAAGTCAATTTTTTCCTACAAATAGAGGATTACTATCCCATTATAAATAATCCCAAATCAATAAGAATTCTCTCTCTCTCTCTACTTTTTTATTCAATACCTTTCTTCTTCTTTATTGTTTCATAACAAATATCCCGTTTATCAACAAAAAAGACAATAGAAAGTAGGGAGAGACGTGATACTGAATCATTAAATTAAAATGTCAAATTGATTATTAGTGAAACTTTCACATATTCCAAAATAAAGTTTGCCCCGCCCTGCTCTAACCCACTAAATTTTTTATAAAAATAGCCTTGCCCCGCCCCGCCCTATTTAAATCGTCCCCTGCCTTGCGCCATTTAAAGTTTGCGAGTTATAATATTTGTCACTCCATGGCATCACTAAAGATGTTAAGCACTAGATTGTTCAATCTTTACAATTTTATTTATTTTATGTTTTTTTAATAAAAAAAAATTAAAAGTAACATATAAGAGATCGGCATTGTTTTATTCTAATTAATTAAATTGTAGAGGACTATATTCACCCCTTTCCTACCCTGGAGACCCAAAAGAGTCAGCAATTTTCACTTACCATGAGCCTTATCATACTTATTATCTAGCAGTAAATAAAATCCTTATAAATAAATATATAAACAAAAACAAAATAGAGGTCTTGGATATTTCTTCATGCTCTAACAGCACATAATATTATAGTACAACTGTGTACGTCTTTCTACAGCAAACAAGTTGTTTGGTCGAGAGCTCGTTTTGCGTTTTGTGCTGAAACTGGTGGGACTCGAGTACGGGATATCATTATATCATGAATTTGGTATCCCAGTGATTCATTCTTCGTAGTTAATCAGGCCCATGCGGGTTCCGTTATGACTGATAATGAGCAAAGGAGACTAGAGAGATTTGGGAGGCTCCACCCTCCATCATTCTGTGGGGCTGAGTCAGAGGATGCCCAGGACTTCTTGGATAGGTGCCAGCGGATTCTTCGCACGGCGGTTATTTTGGAGACCAGTAGGGTCTCATTCACTACTTTTCAGTTTACTGGGGCTGCTTTCAGATGGTGGGAGGCATATGAGAGGCGCATGCCAGTAGGTGCAGAACCACTCACATGGCATGGGTTCTCCGTTCTCTTCCTGGAGAAGTTTGTGTCATAGACCCGCATGGAGGAGCTACGTAGGTAGTTCAAGCAGCTACGTCAGGATGGCATGTCTGCGACACAGTATGAGATAAGATTTTCATAGTTGGCTCATTACGCAGTTTGGTTGGTTACCACTGAGAGGGAGAGGATTAGGAGGTTCATTGATGGCCTCTACTATCAGTACTATTTTGTCATGACTCGGGAGAGTGTATCAGGTGCTACGTTCCATGAGGTGGTTGATATTGCTCAGCGGCTACAGATGGTTCATAGTTAGGAGCGTGAGGAGAGGGAGGCCAAAGGGCCTCGTGGTTCGGGTGGTTTCAGTGATATTCCTTCTGGGGGACAGTCCTACCACAGCAGGGGTCGTCCTTATAGGCTTGCTCAGATGGCTCGTCCAACTCATCGTGGTGCATCATCTAGCCATGGTTCGCTCAGTGTTAGACCGGGTCAGTCATCTCTCAGTGCTCTCCTAGCTCAGAGTTCATCTCGTGCACCTTTAGTTCAGGGTTCATATGCACCAGGTTTCTCTAGTAGTTATTTTGGTTCTCGGGGTCCGCCTCAGTACTTGCCACCATATTTCGAGAGAGGATGTTTTAAATGTGGAGAGTTGGGTCACGTGAAGAAGTTTTGTCCTTGCCTTACGGGAGGTCCAGTTCAACAGAGGAGTCAGGCCACAACTTCAGCACCAGTTACTTCACCATCCGCCAGCCAGCTCGGGGTGGGCTCAGGCAGCTAGAGGTCACCCAAGAGGGGGAGGCTAATCAGGCAGCGCTGAGGCTTGATTCTATGCTATTCCCGCCAGGCCAAATACCGTTCCTTCAGATGCAGTGATCACATGTATTGTCTTAATATGCCACAGGGATGCTTCTGTATTATTTCATCCAGGTTCCACTTACTCGTATGTATCATCATATTTTGCTCGTTATCTGGATATACCCTGTGAGGCCTTAGCTTCATCTGTTCGTGTATCTATGACTATGGACGATACTATTATTGCGGACTGTGTATATCGGTCATGTGTAGTGACAATTGGGGGATTGGAGATTAGAGTTGATCTCTTATTGCTTAGTATGGTTAATTTCAACGTGATCTTGGGTATGGATTGGTTGTCTCCATGTCATGCTATTCTGGATTGTCATGCTATGACCGTGACATTGGCGATGCCGGGGTTGCCAAGGATTGAGTGGAGAGGTTCTCTAGATTATGTTTCCAGCAGGGTGATTTCTTATTTGAAGGCCCAACGGATGGTTGGGAAGTGGTGTCTGTCTTATTTGGCCTTTATGAGGGATGTTGGTGTCGATACCCCTACTATTGATTTTGTTCAGTGGTGAGAGACTTTTGGGATGTGTTTCGTGCAGACCTATCGGGCATGTCGCCCGACAGGGATATTGAATTTGGTATTGATTTGGTGCTGAGCACTCAGCCCATTTCTATTCCTTCTAATCATATGGCACTTGCTAAGTTGAAGGAATTGAAAGAACAACTTCAGGAACTTCTTGATAAGGGGTTTATTAGGCCTAGTTTGTCGCCTTGGGCTGCTCCAGTCCTGTTTGTGAAGAAGAAGGATGGTACTATGCAGATGTGCATCAACTATAGGCAGTTGAACAAAGTTACAATCAAGAACAAGTGTCCTTTGCCACGCATTGATGATCTATTCGACCAGCTTCATAGAGTGAGGTGTTCTCAAAAATATATTTGAGGTTTGGGTATCACCAGTAGAAGATTCGTGACTCGGATATTCTAAAGATAGCATTTAGGACCCGTTATGGTCACTATGAGTTCCATGTGATGTATTTCGGGCTGACCAACGCCCCAGCAACATTCATGCATCTGATGAACAGTGTATTTCAGCCTTATCTCGATGCGTTTGTCATAGCATTCATTGATGATATCCTGGTGTACTCACGTAGCCAGGAGGAGCATGCCTGGCATTTAAGGATTGTGTTGCAGCAGCTGAGGGAGGAGAAGCTTAATGCCAAGTTCTCCAAGTGTGAGTTTTGGCTTAGTTTAGTGGCGTTCTTGGGGCACGTGGTGTCTAGTGAGGGGATTACGGTGGATCCAAAGAAGATAGAGGCAGTTCAGAGTTGGCCCAGACCATCCTCAGCTACGAAGATTCGGAGCTTTCAGCTTGTCCAGTTATTATCGTCGCATCGTAGAGGGTTTCTCGTCCATTGTATCACCTTTGACCAAATTGACCCAGAAGGGTGCTCCTTTTAGGTGGTCGGATGAGTGTGAGGAGAGCTTTCAGAAACTCAAGACTTCCTTGACCACAACTCTAGTTCTAGTTTTACCTTCAGTGTCAGGCTCTTATATAGTGTATTTGTGATGCTTCTTGGATTAGTATTGGGTGTGTCCTAATGCAGGAGGGAAGAGTGATTGGTTATGCTTTGTGTCATGACCCAAAATCCACTAAAGGCCGTAATGGCGCGTAACACGCTCGTCAGGCAAGCCAACGGTAGTTGTTCACTTAATTACTCATTTTAGTATTTGAAATCTTAATTTTCATTAAATAGATAGTATGAAATAAAATTTACAGGGTAAAGGGTAATATTTACATGAACTACAATAAACAACAACCTATAGGAACCCCCAAAACCTGGTGTCACAAGTGCATGAGTATCAACTAGGAAATATAATAGAATACGACATCTGTTTGGAATACAAATTAGATAAGAAATATAAATAACTCTGATGGAGACTCTGCAGGCTACGGATTGGAACGTGAAATGCAGCTCACAGTATAGTCCCTGCAATGGCCGCAAAAAGACCACCAAATATATAAGTACCTGCACAAAAAGTGCAGCAAGTGTAGTATGAGTACGTAAATCAACGCGTACCCAGGAAGTATCTAGCCTAACCCTAGAGAATTAGTGATGAGGGGTCGACATCAACACTTACTACTGGTCCAATAACACAGATACAATAGAAGTAAACAGATGCGAATGAGAGAAAGTAAACACAGTAACAAGTATAATACGTGGTACAGTCCTTCTCTTAGCAATAACTCAAACTCTCAGCTAGTAGCTACCTCCTCAATCGGAGGGTATATATAATGGACCTTACCAGATAGGTTTTCACAGTTCAATCAGGAAAAGCTCACAGATATGCTGGCTTCTTGCCAATTATTACACACTATTTCATAAGAGTATTTTATAGAAATGTTGAGGCGTACGGACCGATCCATCAAAACATTGCCAAACCTCAGATACATCTATTTTATTGTCGAGGCGAACGGCCCGCTCCCGTGAGAGTGTGGTACATAAATCTTGCCAAAGCGTACGGCCTGATCCATCATAGTGTGCACACTGCTGAGGATCGAACGGTACCAACCATAGATGTATCTATCCTACCGAGGAGAACGGTCCGAACCCACTAGAATAAGAAGCTTTGACGGGTCCTTGACCCCACTCATGAATAGACGTGTGAGTTAAGGGAAACTTTTCGATGGGAACGCATAACGCAGGAGAAATTCGTAGGAGTACAATCATCTCACAACTATTCATGAAGCCCGTCGAATCTCTACAATAGCAAGTCTATCACTCTACACAAGTCTAGCTTCAAGTAGCAATGTAAAATAAAGGAATTTAATAGGCAAGCGACAACTCAAATAATACAACATGAATCTTGCTACGCATGGACTCTCGCCACCTGGTGCATACGTAACCCCCGCAACAAGTAACACATAAAAAATACAACACTTAGGGGTAGTTTCCCCCACACAGAGTTAGACAGGAGACTTATCTCACTCCGAAGTCCCAAAACAGGCTCCAAGGCCTCTCCAACACCTCAAACCCATGCCCAACGATCCAAAACTATTCAAACAACGTGCAAACCAGTCAAAATATACTCTAATACCCATAATTAATAAATTTAAATAATTTTCAACTCCGCTCGAAAAGTCTATAAAAATCAAACCTCGGGCCCACGTGCCTAGATTCCGAAAATTTTTGAAGATAAACTTTACCCATAACACCACGAACTAAAATACATAACCTACTCCAAATTCCATGTCCAATTTTGTGGACAAATTCCAAAAATACAAAATTTTAGTTTTTCTACCAAAAACCCTACAATTTCTACTAATTTCCATGTTTAAATTCCTATACAACCCATGTATTTAACTTGTAATAGGTGGGAATAACTTACCTTGTGTTGCTTGATGAATATCTCCTCTTCAAGCTCTCCAAAATTGCCCCAACCAAGTGAAAATGGAAGAAAATGGACCAAATCCCGTTTTAATAAAAACCTTACTACCCAGCGTCCTTTCGCTTCTGCGGCCAAACGAGCTGCTTCTGCGGCACCACATTTACAGTCCGCTCTTCGCATCTGCAGAGGTCACTAAGCCGCCCAACCGCTTCTGCGGGCGCACATCTGCGCGAACAAGCCCTCTTCTGCGGGCCAGCCTCATCACCCCTACTTCCGCTTCTGCGACCCTACAAGCGCAGGTGCGATTCCGCTCCTGCGAAATTCCTACCCATCCGCACCTGCGATTAAAGCTCCACATGTGCAGTTACACCAGTAAAGCCCAGTCTTCAGCAATCTGACAACTTCAACCTTTGATCCGTTAACCATCCGGAATCAACCCGAGGCCCCCCGGGACCTCGACCAAATATACCAACCAGTCCTAAAACATCATACAAACTTAGTCGAGCCTTTAAATCACATCAAACAAAGCTAAAAATATAAATTTGTGCATCGATTCAAGCTTGATGAACTTTAAAACTTCAAACTTCTACATTCGACGCCGAAACCTATCAAATCAAGTCCGATTAACCTCGAATTTTGCACACAAGACATAATGAAGCTATTCCAAGGCTCAGAATCCCAAACGGACATCGTTAACATTAAAATCCACTTCAAGTCAAACTTAAGAATTTCTTAAACTTTTAAAATATCAACCTTCCATAATAAGCACCGAAATGTTCCCGGGTGATCCGATACTCAACCCGAACATACGCCCAAGTACGAAATCATCACACGAACCTTTTGGACTTCAAATCCCGATTCCGAGGTCTTTTACTCAAAAGTCAAACCTTAGTCAATTCTTCCAACTTAAAGCTTTCGAAATTAGAATTTTCTTTCCAAATCAAATCCCGAACTTCCCGAACTTCAATCCCGACTACACGTACAAGCCATAATACCTGAAGTGAAGCTACTCAAGGCCTCAAACAGCCGAACGATGTGCTAGAGCTCAAAACTACCGATCGGGTCGTTACATTCTCCCCCACTTAAACAAATATTTGTCTTCGAACGTGCTGAGGACTGCTCCGGAGTTGTCCAAAATCACTGTTTAACACCTCGTGCACCTATCCGTACCACCACAATTCAGTTGTACACATTAGCTCGAGTCGGACTAAAGATTCCCTTTTTTCTTGTCAATAAGCCTTAGATCTGAATTCCAACCTCTGACTTCCTTTACAATACCTGATTCTAACATACAGACACCGTACCAATCATCACACAGTACCAAAACACGACCGTACACCTTTTGCTAAAATCACACCATGCCCGGCATAATTCACATGCTCATGATAACATCCCCCGACCACGATAGCTGTAATTTCACAAATCCGATGCCCGCAATACATCGAATGACATATATAAATCCTGTTCCAACTCTCACAATACTGCCACGACGAAAGAGACATGTAGAACTCATAACCACCTGCCGAATCAATAATTCATGGAGTCTCTCCTCCTGACAAGAACCATTACCTCTTTTTGAACTGAATAACGATATTTTCCTTTTAATGTACCTTATATAATCTGATTCCACAAATTTCAAGTCCAATAATCTTGTCTTACCCTGTACAAGCTTCTCAAGCAATAAGTCACCTCAAACACTGACTCAGATCTCATATGATGCCATCAATGCGCTGATGAGCTACAACTCGAATATGACACATAAGGAGGAACAAACTTTGGAAAAGAATTACCTAGCCCGCACAATGAAATAAACGGTCGAACAGATGTTATGAACCCTTCTTAGAAAATGAGAAACAAAATACATAGGAATAGATATAGGGAACCATACTCAACATATCATTGTTGCGACATGTAACCCGATCCAAACATGATGGCATTGCAGCGTGTAACCTGATCCAAGTAACGTACTCGTGGCAGCATGCCACCTGATCCACTCACAACAATAAATAAGGACATACCCCTCAAGCCATAATGCTTCTACCTACGGAATACTGAATATGGACCACAAGCATGCCAAGTGCAAAAATACAACTCTGGGGAGACGGATAGCGCAATATGCCACAAAACCCAAGCACGACTAAGGTGCGATAAATGACCTGCATCTCGAGAGCCATCCTGCTCATATGACACCACAAGCTACATGGGACCTTAACGCACGTGCGAACAATCAAGCCGTCTCAATCTGGAACAACCCCCACAGTTCACAACCAAAGGAATAGAGCACCTTCCAAGCATAAACTCTCACATTAACAATAGCACCAAAATATTTGTACTTGGTTTCGATCTTTAACAATCAGGTGACTAGCATGTCACACTCATACAATTTCCCAGTGGGGTATGCTCCCACGACCTTCCGCCCAGGTAGCAAAGTCTGCATCTCGATACTACCAACCGTACTAATCTGTAAAGCAACTCAAGAACCTGCAATTCCATACACATTGCTCTTTTCACAGAACACCATTCCCAGGAAACACTAGGATAATGTCATCTTACTCTGAACATCTAAATTCTTTTCCAGCTCATCCGAGCTCGTGACATCCTTGTCAACATCAAACCGCAACCCCGATCCTCAACTTTCAAATTTCCATGCCACTCACTGCACCTATCATGTCGTTACTCGAAAATACCAAAATTCATCATAACCCCTGAATTACCAGTACAATAACATTTCATTGGCTAGAATTCTTTCACTTAGCTCATTTCCGAAGAGCCCATGCAACACGCAACTGAATTCCCAAACGGCAAAAAATACAACCTCAAGTCGTGATCTGAACTGTAACAACTCTTCCGAAATCCATTTACACAACAAAGCCATTTGAATCAAGTACCTCCCAAACCAATCAAGTTATGGTGGCTGTCAAGCCCCCGCGTACAACCACAAATCACATGTATAACTTCACACGCCGAAGGGACTGATCATTGCCACAATCATGCTGATTCAATCATTACAAACCGACCCAATATTTTTCAATTTACTCAGGACTTGCCTTATAAATAATAATAGCTCCATTCAAAAATGTAACGAGCTCAATCTGCACCCATCCCGAGTGACCAACATCACGAGACCACACCATCTCAATACTCATGAACAATCTCATACTCTCCTTATATGCACAATAGCATCTCCAACTAGTACACCTATTCTGCAAGACCTTCCGCAAATCCGAAGCTATTTCTTCCTTTATTCCAACACTACACCGCATGCCCGAGTTCCGTTCACAATCCACTACGAAGACTCGGTCTCTTAACCACACAACAGACCTGAAATCCTTAGGCACTACACTTTAATTCTTGAACTCACTAGGACCCTTGTCAAGAATTACCCACTCTGACCTTGTCCCGAGTATAACCAAGCTCCAACGCTCTACTAGCACATGAACACCCTCTCGAAGAAGCAACCAACTGAATTTGTTTCCTTGTATGTCACATCCACAGAGCATAAACTCTAAGTCTTCCCAAAACCTGCACATGAATTGATAAGGCGAAATATAGTGCACAGTTATCAATTTTTTTGCTCGAATTACCCTTGATATTTCCTTTTCTTAGTCATAAATAATCTGCCAATGCACCGATAACCAGAAACCGCACAAGCAGACAACCACGCGATCCAATCGTAGACGGTGGGGCTCCCCCACTTAGCTTTAATCTACAATTATATAAACCTAGAACCCGCAAGGATTTCTCCTTCTCAATTACCATGATCTTGTACCGTCAACCTGCCAAATTTCTTGTAGTTTCTTATTAAAATTTTCATGAACGTTCCAAATTATTAGCCATAATCGCGTACTCGACCTCATGCAGGGTAGTAAATAGAATTCTTCGCAGAAGCTTCATCAACACCACGCAACCGCTAACCTGCTCAGATGAGATAACCCACCTATGGAATTCCTCACCGACATCTTCCAACGACGCTGCACTGGGTACAACTACCACGTAATCAGTAATTTCTCCTGAGCCCATGCTCGCCCACCAGCTGTATAAGTTTGCTCCTTCCCTATTGACATCAACTGAAAGTTCAACAATACCTTCCGAACTCAAGTCATATTGCACCTGAAGCGATAATCAGATCTTCACACCCCTCTTCATTCCAAACAAACTCCTTTCTGTCATATTCAATCTTTCTTCGTACAGTAACCATCTCTCAAAATAAAATCTATAGGCCAAATCACCTTCCATCCGATTCTCAAACCGTTCTACACATTCTCAAGGTACGCGGCTATCCTACCACAGAATCCATATGCTAATCTGCCACTATTACTTCGGTTAAACTATCTCCTTTAAGCAACTTCTCAACCTCTGCTTCTCATACTTGACCTGCTACTACTTCAATCACTGTGAAACACTTCCAGCCATGTCCTTCCTCATACTTCACTGCCCAAATTTTGCATCAAATCAAAAAATCCATCTCAGTAGCACCTGAACCAATAAAGGTTACCAACTCTAAGCCTCTCCGAAGGTCATCTTTCTCGAGCCATCAATATTAGAAATGCCAATTTGATTCTAAACCGCTACGCACCGCCATCTCTGGCAACCGCCCCTCAGGCACAATCTCACAACACCCTACCCCGAAAGCAAAATCCAAGAAGACCATAACACCGGCGAACCGTAATGCATTCAAACAAGGACGACGACACCGCATCACAATGAAATTTCCACCACGCTCAAAAATATCAAGTCTCATTACTTCATCAACCAAACCTGGACATCTATAGTCCGTTTGCCTTTCCTCCGCTGGAATTAAATGCTAAACCCCTTAATCATGCACTAAGAAATCCTCTCTTCAAGACATTTACTGCCTCAACACTAAATGAGCACCTTACTATTACACCAACATTGTGTGATAATAACGCATAGACATCATAGTAATCCGTGCACAGTCTCGAAACCAAAGAAAATACGAATACAGAGCTGGAACAAAAGAACATCTTTCCGCAAAGCGACGATAATAGCCTGCTCGAACACGTCGGGAAAACATCCTGCACAACGTCTGCAGTACCACTACAACTCCTTGGCCCAATTGAAAACAAGAGCTTCACGTCCTATAAGATTGAGTATGAAGGAAATAAAAGCACAAGCCTCAATGGAATCAAATCGCACGATGAGGAAATCAAGAAGGGAATGTTCCTAATAGCCCTGTAGCCTGTCAAAGATAAGTACAGACGTCTCCGTACCGATCCGCAAAACACTACTAGACTTCCTCATGACTCGTGAGACCTAAGTGAACCTAATGCTCTGATACCAAGTTTCACAACCCAAAATCCACTAAAGGTCATGATGGCGCCTAACACCGCCGTTAGGCAAGCCAACGGTAGTAGTTCACTTAATTACTCATTTTAGTATTTGAAATTATATTTGTCATTAATTAGATAGTATGAAATAGAATTTACAGGGTAGAGGGTAATATTTACACGAACTACCATAATGAACAACCCGTAGGAATTCCCAAAACCTGGTGCCACAAGTGCATGAGCATCAACTAGGAAATATAATAAAATACGACATCTGTCTGGGATACAAATTAGACAGGAAATATAAATAACTCCGATGGAGACTCTGCAGGCTACGAATCGGAACGTGAAATGCAGCTCACGGTAAAGTCCCCGCAATGGCCGCGCCTCTGCACCTAAAAGACCACCAGACATATAAGTACCTGCACAAAAAGTGCAGCAACTGTAGTATGAGTACGGAAATCAACGCGTACCCAGTAAGTATCTAGCCTAACCCTTGTGAATTAGTAACTAGGGGTCGACATCAACACTTACTTGTGTTCCAATAAGACAGATACACTAGAAGTAAATAGATGCAAATCAGAGAAAGTAAACAAAGTAACAAGTATAATACGTGGTACAGTCTTTCTCTTAGCAATAACTCAAACTCTCAGCTAGTAGCTACCTCCTCAATCGGAGGGTATATATAATGGACCTTACCAGATAGGTTGACACAATTATATCAGGAAAAGCTCACAGATATGTTGGCTTCTTTCCAATTATTACGCACGATCATTAGAGTATTTTATAGAAATGCCGAGGTACAGTCCGAACCATCATAACATTTCCAAACCATAGATACATTTATTTTATTGCCGAGGCAAAGGGCCCTCTCCCATGAGAGTGTAGTACAGAAATCCTGTTGAGGCGTATGGCCCGATCCATCATAGTGTGCGCACCGTCGAGCGTCAAACGGCACAAACCATAGATGTATCTATCCTGCCGAGGCGAACAGCCTGATCCCATTAGAATAAGAATATTTGATGGGTCCTTGACCGCACTCACGAATAGATGTGTGAGTTATAAATTTTAAGGGAAACCTTTCGATGGGAACGCATAGCGGGGGAGAAATTCGAAAGAGGAGTACAATCATCTTGCGGCTAATCATGAAGCCCATCGAATCTCTACAATAGCAAGTCTATCACTCTACACAAGTCTAGCCTCAAGTCGCAATGTAAAATAAAGGAATTTAATAGGCAAGCGACAACTCAAATAGTACAGTTATAGCTTGGCGGGAACCTAAGTCTACTCGGACATAACATGAATCTAGCTATGCACGGACTCTCGTCACCTGGTGCATATGTAGCCCCCGCAACAAGTAACACATAACAAATACATCACCTAAGGGTAGTTTCTCTCTCACAGAGTTAGACAGGAGACTTACCTCGCTCCCGAAATTCCAAAACCAGCTCCAGGGCCTCTCCAACACCTCAAACCCATGCCTGTGATCCAAAACTATTCAAATAACACGTAAAACAGTCAAAATATACTCTAATACCCATAATAAATCAATTTAAACAATTCCCAACTCCGCTCAAAAAGTCTTTAAAAATCAACCCTTGGGCCCACGTGCCCGGATTTCAAAACTTTTCGAAGATAAACTTTACCCATAACACCACGAACTAAAATACATAACCTATTGAAAATTCCATGTCCAATTTCGTGGACAAATTACAAAAATACCAAATTCTAGGTTTTCTACCAAAAACTCTACAATTTCTACTAATTTTCATGTTTAAATCCCTATATAACCCATGTATTTAATTTGTAATATATGGGAATCACTTACCTTGTGTTGATTGATGAATATCTCCCCTTGAAGCTCTCCAAAATCGCACCAACCAAGTGAAAATGGAAGAAAGTGGGCCAAATCTCGTTTTTATAAAAACCTTACTGCCTAGCGTCCTTTCGCTTCTGAGGCCACATGAGCAGCTTCTGCAGCACAGCATTTGCGGTCCGCTCTTCGCATCTACAAAGGTCATTAAGCCGCCCAACCGCTTCTTCGGTCAGGTCCCCGCTTCTGGGGGCCAGCCTCATCACCCCTGCTTCCACTCCTGCGGCCCTACAAGCGCAGGTGCGAGTCCGAACATGCGAAATTCCTACTGCATATGCGCTCCATAGTCCCCCAGTCCATTCCTCCGCATCTGCTCAACTCATCCCGCACCTGCGATCAAAGCTCCACAGGTCCGGTTACACCAGCAGAGCCCAGTCTTCAGCAATCTAACAAAGCTATTCCTAGGCATCGGAACCCCAAACGGACATCGACAACACTAAAATCCACTTCAAGTCAAACTTAAGAATTACTTAAACTTTTAAAATACCAACCTTCTATAATAAGTGCCGAAATGCTCCCAGGTGATTTGATACTCAACCCAAACATACCCCCAAGTCTGAAATCATCACACGAACCTATTGAAACCATCGAATCCTAATTTCGAGGTTGTTTACTCAAAAGTCAAACCTTAGTGAATTCTTCCAACTTAAAGCTTTCGAAATTAGAATTTTTTTTCCAAATCAAATCCCGAACCTCCCGAAATTTAAGTCCAACCATATGTAAAAGTCATAACACCTGAAGTGAAGCTACTCAAGGCCTCAAACCACCGAACGACACGCTAGATCTCAAAATGACCAGTTAGGTCGTTACACTTCGTGTTAGTTGAAGCCTCATGAGAAGAACTACCATGTTCATGACATTGAGTTGGGTGTGTCTTGCGAGGTATTTACAGATCATCGGAGTCTTCAGCACTTGTTCAAACAAAAGGATTTGAATTTAAGGCAGCGGAGATGGTTGGAGCTACTAAAGGACTATGATATTACTATTCTATATCGTCCCAGGAAGGCTAATGTGGTGGTTGATGCCTTGAGTAGAAAGGTGATGAGTATGGGTAGCCTTGCATTTATTCCTGTTGGTGAGATACCACTTGCAGTTGATGTTCAGGCCTTGGCCAACCAGTTCGTGAGATTAGATGTTTCGGAGCCCAGTCGAGTTCTAACTTGTGTGGTTTCTCGGTCTTCCTTATATGATCGCATCAGAGAGTGCCAGTTATGGGTGTTCATGGTTCAGTTTGGATCGGTTTTTTCCTAATAAAGAACCAAACCAAGTAAATCAATTTTATAAATTTTGGAACAAAGAAAACCAGTTAAGTCGGTTTTTTATTGATTCGATTTTTGTCGTTTTTTGGTTTTTTCGGTTATTTGTCGGTTTATTCTTAAATATGAGATATATACTACCAAACATATATTCCGACGACTACATTTCCAACATGAATTTTAGCGAACCAATTGCACTTTGAAATCTATCATTTACCAAGATATATTGATGATAATTGAACCAAATAGTAATGAATAATTTTAGAACTCAATGAAAAATAGATTATTTTTAACATGAAAAAAAATTCTTATACTTAGCAAAAGAAAATTATCAATCAAACTAGAATATAAAGACAAAGAACTGGATTATTATAACAGCAAAGAACTAGACTAAAGGTGCAAACTATTAAAATGTAACATAAAAGTTTAGAAACTTTGTATAAAAAAAAAAAAAAATATATATATATATATATATATATATATATATAGGTATAATAATAAATTTTAAATAAATATTTTTATATTCGGTTTTATTCGCTATTTTTTTTATTAAAACCAAAATCAAACCCAAATTTGATCGGTTTTTAAAATTCAAAACCAAAACCAAACCAAATCGAAAAGTATCGGTTTTTTTAGTCGGTCTGGTTTGGTTGTCGGTTTGGTTCGATTTTTCGGGTTTCTATGAACACCTAGCACCAGTATGATGATCCCCATTTGCTTGTCCTTAAGGACACGGTTCAGCACGCTGATGCCAAGGATGTTACTATTGGGGGTGATGGGGTGTTAAGGATGCAGGGTCAGATTTGCAAGCCTAATGTAGATGGGTTACTTGAGTTGATTCTTGAGGAGGCCCACAGTTCGCGGTTTTCCATTCATCTGGGTGCCGCAAAGATGTAACAAGACTTGAGGCAGCGCTATCGATGGAGGAGAATGAAGAAGGACATAGTGGGGTTTGTAACACGATACCTAAATTGTCAACAGGTGAAGTATGAGTATCAGAGATCGGGCGGATTGATCCAGAGGCTTGAGATTCCAGAGTGGAAATGGAATCGTATCACCATGGATTTTGTAGTTGGGCTCCAACAGACTTCGAGGAAGATTGATGCTATTTGGGTGATTGTGGATCGGTTGACCAAGTCCGTGCACTTAATTCCAGTTGGGACTACTTATTTTTCGGAGCGCTTGGCTGAGATCTACATCCGTGAGATTGTTCTTCTTCACGGTGTGCCGATATCCATCATTTCAGATCAGGGCACACAGTTTACATTGCAGCTTTGGAGAGTCGTAGAGTGAGAGTTGGGCACTCAGGTTGAGTTGAGTACAACATTTCACCCTCAGACGGACGGATAGTCCGAGCACACTATTCAGATATTGGAGGATAGTCCGAGCGCACTATTCAGATATTGGACGGATAGTCCGAGCGCACTATTCATCAATTTTGGGGGTTCTTGCAATCAGTTTTTGTCGCTCGCAGAGTTTGCCTATAACAACAGCTACCAATCGAGCATTCATATGGACCCGTATGAGGCTTTGTATGGGAGACGGTGTCGGTCTCCGGTGGGATGGTTTGAGCTGGGTGAGGCTAGGCTATTAGGTATTGACTTGGTTCAGGATGCTTTGGACAAGGTTAAATTGATTCAGGATTAGCTTCACACGGCGCAGTCTAGATAGAAGTGTTACGATGATCAGAAGGTTCGTGATGTTGCTTACATGGTTGGGAAGAAGGTGCTGCTCAAGTTTTCACCCATGAAGGGTGTTATGAGGTTCGAAAGAAAGGCAAGTTAAGCCCTCGGTATATTAGGCCGTTTGAGGTGCTTCAGAGGATTGGAGAGGTGGCTTACAAGCTTACCTTGCCGCCTAGTATGTCGAGTGTTCATCCAGTATTTCATGTTTCAATGCTCCAAAAGTACGTCGGCTATCCGTCTCATGTTTTGGATTTCAGCATAGTTCAGTTGGATGGTGATTTGACTTATGATGTGGAGTCAGTGGCCATTTTGGATCGGCATGTTCGAAAGTTGAGATCAAAGTACATAGCTTCAGTTAAGGTGCAGTAGAGAGGTCATCCAGTTGAGGAGGCTACTTGGGAGACCAAGAGGGACGCGGAGCAAATATCCACTCTTATTTGAGACTCCAGGTACGTTTCTAAACCTGTTCGAGGATGAACGTTTATTTAACAGGGAGAGGATGTAACGACCTGGCCAGTCATTTTGAGAGTTGTAGCTCTGTTCCCCCATTTACTACTAATTTTATGCCTAATTGTTGCTATGTGACTCTCCATGGTAGGTGGTTCAGTTCCGGGGATGTTCCGGAATGAGTTGAGACACTTAGTCCCAAGGTTGGGAGCTTTAGGTGAAAAGGTTGACCGGATGTTGACTTATGTATGATCGACTTCGGAATAGAGTTTTGATGGTTCTGCTAGCTCCGTTGGATGATTTTGGACTTAGGAGTGTGTCCGGATAGTGATTTGGAGGTCCATAGTTGAATTAGGCTTGAAATGGCGAAAGTTGAAAATTTAGAAGTTTGACGGAGAGTTGACTTTGTGGTTACCGGGCTTGGATTCAGTTTTCAGGAGTTGGAGTAGGTCTATTCAGTCGTTTGTGACTTGTGTGCAAAACTTGAGGTTAATCGGATGTGATTTGATAGGTTTCGGCATCGAATATAGAAGTTAGAAGTTCAAAAGTTCATTAGGCTTGAATCGATGCGCAATTTATGGTTTTAGAATTGTTTGATGTGATTTGAAGGCTCGACTAAGTTCGTATGTTTCATTAGGCCATGATGGTATGTTTGGTTGTGGTCCCGAGGGCCTCGGGTTGATTCCAAGAGGTTAACAAATGAAAATTTGGACTTGAAGCATTGCTGGAAAATTCTGCTTTCTAGTGTGATCGCACCTGTGAGGAGTTTGGCCGCAGGTGCTGCTGGAGAGGTGCAAGTGCAAGGGTGGTCTGAACTGGAGAATTCCGCAGGTTCGAAGGATTTGTTTGCACCTGCGAGGTCGCAGAGGCGGAGAGGTGTCGCAGATGCGAGATTGGGAAAGGAAGCCTGGAGGCACAGGTGCGGAATCTGTGTATGAGGGACTGCAGATACGGAAGTGGGCTGGGGGTCCTGGATCGCAGAAGCGGAGGGAAAATATGTAGAAGCGGGACCGCAGATGCGGTCAAGTAGAGCGCAGGTGCGAGATCCCTGGACAGAACATTAAATTCGAAGGGTTCGTGATTTTGCTCATTTTGGACTTTGCAAACTCGGTCTAAGGCGATTTTTGGGAGGATTTTTGAGGGGTTTCTTGAGGTAAGTCACTTGTGGTCATTTTTATTCAATAATTTTGTTACTCCATTGAATTTCCACCTAGTCTGTGCATGTTTGAGGTGTAATTTTGGGGGTTGAGGCCAGGGATTTGGAGAGTTTAATTTGGGGATTTGAGTGACGATTTGGTGTTGGATTTGGTAAATTTGGTATGGCTGGACTCGTGGTCGAATGGGCTTCTAAATTTTGTAACTCTTATTGGATTCCGAGACGTGGGTGCAAGGACTACCTTTTGAGTTGACTTTTTGATTTTTTATTAAGAACTTAGCATTTTTATATGGAATTGATTCCTATAGCTTGACTTAATCGTATTGAATTGTTTGTGGCTAGATTCGAAGCATTCGGAGGTTGTTTCACTAGGCAAGGGCTTGTGTGGAGTAAAGTTTTGCGCAATTTGAGGTAAGTAACACTTCTAAACTTGGTTCGGAGGGTATGAAACCTCGAATTACGTGTAATGTGACTGGTGTTGAGGTGACGCACATGCTAGGTGACGAGCGTGTGGGCGTGCACCGTAATATTTGTGACTTGGTCAATTCCATGGTACTGTATAGTTGAATAATCTTGTTGTTACCCGTATTTTCACCATGTGTTAGAGCAGTTGAGCTGCCAGTCATGTTAGAAATCATGCTTAGGCTACGTGTTGGTTGGGACCCACAGAGTTCATGTTGCATGTTGAACTATTTGCTTAACTTGCCATTTTATACTCAGTCACAGCTATTATTTGCATATCATATCTCAGTCTCTGTTGTCCTTTATTGATACGTCATATCATCATTGTCTGGGATAATTATCATGATTCTTGTGATCCCGAGAGACTGTAGAGATTAATGACTGAATAAGGGTCTATGGTGAGCGATATTCATGGGATCGGGCTGCACGCCGCAACAAGCTTATTTGAGTCATGCCAGGATTTGGCTTATTATAGCGCTTGGGCTAGATCGGCCCCTCCGGAGTCTGCACATCCACAGTTGGCGCAGTTGCTAACAATTTATTTACATTTGGGCGGAATCTGGCCTGGTCTTATTTGCATTTGAACTAGATCTGCCCTGGCCTGGATCTTCCCTGTTCTGTGTTGAATTTATTGCAAAACCTGATAGCATGTCTAAATTCTTCTACTGTTACTTGTAGATTTTGAATTTCTGAGATATCACTGTCATATTTTTCTGTAACTTTCCGTACTATTAATGCCATATGTGGACAGTAGTACTTGAACCCGTCACTATTTTCAGTCCAAAGGTTAGATTTGTTACCTATTGAGTTGGTTGTACTCACGCTACACCCTGCACCTCGTGTGCAAATCTAGGTGTTTCCAGTCACAACGGTTGCCGATTCACAGAGTTTAGACATTCGGAGATCATCGAGGTAGCTGTTTTGGCATCCGCAGGCCATGACTCTCCTTCCCTATCTTTCAGTTTATTTATTCAGCTCTACTTTCCATACAGTGTACCAGACTATGTCAGTATGTAGATGCTCATGTACTCACTGACACCCCAGATTAGGAAAAACTTATGTATTGAGTTATGATTTCCTATTTCGTTTTAAGAGATTTTCATTTATTTAAACTATTTTAGTCTATTTCAAAGTTGAAAGTGTCGGAAATGTCTTAGTAGTCGTTCCTAGAACCATGATGGGCGTCATCACGACAGGTTGGGTTTTGGGTCGTAACAAGTTGGTATTAGAGCTTAGGGTACATAGGTCTCACGAGTCATGAGCACGTTTAGTAGAGTCTTGCGGATCGGTACGGAGACGTCCGTACTTATCTTCGAGAGGTTGTTGAACCCTTAGGAAAACATCACATTCTTGTATCTTGTCGTGCGAATTTGTTGATTCTGGAAACTAAACTTCTACTATTCTATTCTCTCGCAGATGGTGAGGACACATGCTACCGAACAGGATGGAGAGCCACTATTACCACCGACTAGGCCCACGAGAGGTCGGGGTCGCGGTCAGAGTCGTGGTAGGGACAGAAGTGTAGCTCGTACAGCCGCTAGAGCAGCACCTGCAGATCCACCAGTCGCCCCAGCTCAGGAGCAGGTTCTAGATGTGGTTGAGCCAGTGGGGCCAGCTCAGGCACCAGCGGTGCCCATTGTGATTACATGCCTTCAGGAGGCTTTAGCTCAGATATTGACTGTGTATACTAGCCTTGCTCTGGCAGTTTATGTTCAGAATGCGCCAGCCACTTCTCAGGCCGAGGGAGGTACTCAGACTCCCGTCGCCCATACTTCGATATTGGAAAAACTTATGTATTGAGTTATGATACCATATTCCGTTTTATGAGATTTTTATTTATTTAAACTATTTTAGCCTATTTCAAAGTTGAAAGTGTTGGAAATATCTTAGTAGTCTGCTTGCCTAGTACCATGAAAGGCACCATCAGCACAGGTTGGGTTTTGGGTCGTGACAAAACCAGAAATTTATCAATATTGATAATTTATCCAGTTGGCGTAATTGGTTTAACCATGTTAATTTAAAATATGATGTGCAAAGATAAAAGAGAATTCACATAGATAATATTAAGGAACTAAAAAAATTCTTTATGGATTCTCTTATGTTGTTTGTTCTCATCAATTAATAGACCAACAAATATTGGGACTGAATCCCATGAACGCTTGAAATATAAAAGGTGAATATGGGCCTATTCACCTTCCATGTATACCACATAAGATGCATCTATGAGATGGTTAACTGTGCGATTATTATTAACCCGCAACATGGTGTTTGCCAGATAACTTGCTCAATAATTTAATCTAGAGCATATTCAAACTTTTTATTCAAGATAATTAATCTTGATAAGTTGGTTTACATCACAGTTGGTTTAGCAAAATAATTTATTGAGTGCCTCACTTAATAGCAAATTATTGCTTATGAAAATAAAGTTATCTATATCAGTTTGATATAGGTTATATATGAAAGTATATTACATTCTCCCCTCACAAATGATTCAGGGTCAGGAACCAAATATTTTTATCTTATTATTATTAGTGTGCGGTGTATATTTTGATTAACACCATAACACAAAAGGGTAGATTTTCAAAGTTGAGGAAGCAAGTTAGTTTTTCTAACATGAGGGGGAGATAGGATAAACAGTTGAGAAAAGGTTACGTGGAATGAATTACCATTTGTACCTCTACATCCTCGAAGATAATATGAACTTGAAGTTCATAAAAAGATAATTCATCTGCACTATATTGCAAAGCATGCCAGGCGCATTTGGTAACCCAAAGAAAGTAACTATATTCTCACTGCAAATGCTCCTATTAGAATAAATCCTAGAAGGACAAAGCCTATGGTACGCTTAAAGCGTATCGATAAATTGGTTTCAAATAAAATTCTTGATAAAGAAGAAGAAAAAATGATCAAAATCATCATAATAAGGAGGCAAGTGATCTAGAAAAATTGGTTTTATGTGAAATACATGTAGTTGTGGACCTGCAGTTCAAATACTTGAAAGTATAAAGTCAACAGAGTGTGCAATCACTTTTATCTATTTTATATATTTGGCATGACATGAAAACTTGATATGCATCTAACCTCTATTTAAGTGGATTATATTACTTAACTTATATGAATCCCAGAAGGATTTAAATTTCTTAAAGCATATACAATTCTTGGTTATGAAGTACTACATCCTACATTTATATCTTGCTATTACTATAAGCATGACAATGTGATTAGCGAAAATTTTTACCTTTATGGAGATAATGAAAAGGCCATTCCATGGCATTTTTTGAAGAAATTACATATCTATCAAGAATAATGATTTCAAGGTGCTACATATTCATTCAAGTTAATATGGCTGATTTGTTTATCAAATCTCTACCAAAAATCTTTTGAAGATGGTGCACAAGACTGGAATACGTAGGCTCAAAGATGTGAATTGATTATCTCATTAGTGGGAGTTAATACGTGGTGTACTCTTTTTTTCCTTACAAGGTTTTGTCCCACTGGATTTTCCTTGCAAGGGTTTTAACGAGGCAACCAAAAGGCGTATTTCTAAACATGTGTACTCTTTTTTCTTCTGTAGAATATTTTTTTCCATTGAGTTTTATTTTAGTTAAGGTTTTAATGAGGCACATTATATGATTAATAGACATTCAAGGGGAAGTGTTATAAATAGAACTGTATTTAAGGTGAATGTCTATATTTACAGAGATTTTAGAATTTGTTACTTGGTGGCAAAGTTATTTTTTCCCTACAAATAGAGAGGTTCTATCCCATTATAAATAATCCTAAATCAATAAGAATTCTCCCTCTCTACTTTTCAATTCAATACTCTTCTTCTTCTTTATTGTTTCATAAAAAGTATCTGGTTTATCAAAAAAAAAAAAAAAAA
>MCJB01051297.1:33775-71838 GCA_002018475.1 Nicotiana obtusifolia | reverse complement strand
CAAAAAAAAAAAAAAAAAGATGATAAAAAGTAGGGAGAGACGTGATACTGAATCATTAAATTAAAATGTCAAATAGATTATTAGTGCAACTTTCACATATTCCAAAATAAAGTTCGCCCCGCCCTACCCTAACCCACTAATTTTTTTATGAAAATAGCCTGGCCCCGCCACACCCTATTTAAATCATCCCCTGACCTGCACCATTTAAAGTTTGCAAGTTATAATATTTGTCACTCCATGGCATCACTAAAGATGTTAAGAACTATATTGTTTGGTCTCTATAATTTTTTTTGTTTTATATTTTTTTTAACAAAAGAAATTAAAAGTAACATACAAGAGATTGGCATTGTTTTATTCTATTTAGTTAAATTATAGAGGACTATATTCACCATTTTCCTACTCTGGAGACCCAGAAGAGTCAGAAATATTTCACTTGCCATGAGTCTTATCAAACTTATTATCTAGCAGTAAATAAAATCTTTAAAAAGTAAAAATAAAATAGAGGTCTTGGATATTTCATCACCCTCTAACAACACATAATATTACAGTACAATTGTGTACGTCTTTCTATAGCAAAGCAGTCGTTTGGTCGAGAGCTCGTTTTGCATTTTGTGATGAAACTGGTGGACTCGAGTACGGTATATCCCATATCATGAATTTGGTATCCCAGCAATTCATTCTTCGTAGTTGCTCAAGCCCAGGTGGGTCCCGTTATGACTGATGATGAGCAAAGGAGACTAGAGAGATTTGGGAGGCTCTAGCCTCCATCATTCTGTGAGACTGAGTCAGAGGATGCCCAGGACTTCTTGGATAGGTGCTAGTGGATTCTTCGCACGACAGGTATTCTGGAGACTAGTGGGGTCTTATTCACTACTTTTCAGTTTACTGAGACTTCTTTCAGATGGTGGGTGGCCTATGAAAGGCGCAGGCTAGTCGGTGCAGCACCAATTACATGGCATGAGTTCTCCGTCCTCTTCCTGGAGAAGTTTGTGCCACAAACTCATAGGGAGGAGCTAAGCAGGTAGTTCGAGCAGCTACGTCAGGATGGCATGTATGTGACACAATATGAGATGAGATTTTCAAAGTTGGCTCGTCAAGCAGTTTGGTTGGTTCCCACTGAGAGGAAAAGGATTAGGAGGTTCATTGATGGCCTCTTCTATCAGTACCGTTTTTTAATGACTCGGGCGAGTGTGTCAGGTGCTACGTTCGACGAGGTGGTTGATATTGCTCGGCGGCTAGAGATGGTTCATAGTAAGGAGTTCGAGGAGAGGGGGGCCAAGAGGACTCGTGGTTCGGGTGGTTTCTGTGGTTTTCCTTCTAGGGGACAGTCCTACAGCAGCAGGGGTCGTCCGTATAGGCCTGCTCAGATGGCTCATCCAGCTCATCGTGGTGCATTATCTAGCCATGGTTCGTTCAGTGCTAGACCGAGTCAGTTATCTCTCAGTGCTCTCCCAGCTCAGAGTTCATCTCGTGCACCTTCAGTTCAGGGTTCATCTGCACCAGGTTCCTTTGGTAGTTATTCTAGTTCGCAGGGTTCAACTCAGTACTTGCCACCATTTTCCGAGACAGGATGTTTTGAGTGTGGAGAGTTGGTCATGTGAAGAATTTTTGTCCTCGCCTTATGGGAGGTCCAATTAAGTAGAGAAGTCAAGCTACGACTTCAACACCAGTTACTTCACCACCCGCCCAGCCAGCTCAGGTTGGGGCTCAGGCCGCTAGGGGTCGCCCAAGAGGGGGAGGCCGATCAGGCAGCTGTCAGGCTCAATTCTATGCTATTCCCCCTAGGCTAGATGTCGATTCTTCAGACACAGTGATCACATGTATTGTCTCAGTATGCCACAGGGATGCTTCTGTATTATTTGACCCTTGTTCCACTTACTCTTATGTATCATCATATTTTGCTCGTTATCAAGATATGCCATGTGAGGCTTTAGCTTCATCTGTTCATGTATCTACGCCAGTGGGCGATACTATTGTTGTGGACAGTGTATATCGATTCTGTGTAGTGACAATTGGGGGATTGGAGACTAAAGTTGATCTCTTATCGCTTAGCATTTTGATGTGATCTTGGGTATGGATTGGTTGTCTCCATGTCATGCTATTCTGGATTGTCACGCTAATACCATGACATTGGCGATGCCGGGGTTGCCAAGGATCGAGTAGAGAGGTTCTCTAGATTATGTTCTCAGCAGGGTGATTTCTTATTTGAAGGCCCCACGGATGGTTGGGAAGGGGTGTCTGTCTTATTTGGCCTTTATGAGGGATGTCGGTTGACGCAATATAAAAAGCGGAAACAAGAAAACAAAGATAGAAGCAAGACGCTCAATGAACTATCAAGACAACAAGTAGGAACTAGTCTACTTACCTTCTTGATGAAGTCACTGAGTACCTATACTATACGAACAACCCTCAAGACAATAATGGTCTTCCAAACTGTTCGATCAAACAAGGAACGAGTTCAATTTTGAATCACACCAAAATTGGACAAGTTAAAGTCACACGTTGGAAGCACAAAGGCTTGGCTGAAAATTTCTTGTAAAATTGATGTAAGGTTCCAAAAATAATGAAGTGTTTAGGCTTATATAGAATGAGCCTTTACCTAAATCATATAGGAAAAGAATAACTAGTTAACCTAAATCAACTAGGAAAAAAATAACTAACAAAAAGGCCACAATTTGGCTAAGTTTAAAAAATAGTTTCACAGGACCAAACAAGTAAGAATTAATGTCTTCAATAACTACACAATAATAAAACATAAACACAAATGTACACCGTCAACAAATATTTCGTCCAACACAAGATGTGTGAATGCTTGGATCTTCTCCAAGGCTAACCAATGCCTTTTCTTGTCTTACCCGACATGCTGCCCGCTTCTTCCACCATTGCGCAATCATAGCATGAATGTAGCTTCTTCCAAGACATGAACGTATCTTGATCAGGTTGTCCTGCATCATTCTCTCCTTCTTGAGAAGATTTCGTCCTCGAAATCAAACCATCTTCATCTTTCAAAGCGGCACTACCTGCAACACAAGGAGTTAAGTCAGAAACGTTGAACGTCTTAGAAACACTATACTCACCAGGTAGGTCTATAACATAGGCGTTATTATTGATCTGTTGCAACACTTGGAATGGACCAACTCCTCGCGGAGCAAACATGTCCACATATTCCTGCAAAACATAATCAACAACACTAGGCAAGGGGTGAACGTTAGTAGAAACTTCATCATTAAAACTCAAGTAAACACCCTTATGAATTAGGCAAATTAAGAGTTTAGAACTATCATTACCTACCAAATACTCACCTGGTTGCATCATGGCACAAATATTACCTGGCAGGGTCGATGTGCTAGCAGGGCTCACGGCTTCGGTTTTTGTCTCCATTGGAGCCTTAGCTCTAGCTGCCTCTTTCAGCTCTCGCATGCGCTTGTAATAATCCCTAACCTGTTGCGGTGTTAAGGGCTTAAGTACATAACTCTTGCCCTCAAGCTTGGCCGTATAAGTGTTGGCCTTTCCATCATGATCAACACATCTATCAAACTGCCAAGGAACTGCCCAATAGTAAATGGTACGCCTGCATAGGCACTACATCACACAAGATTTCATCTTGATAAGCTCCCACCTTGAACTTAATAAGTGCCTGCCTTACTACCTTTAATTCACCACATTCACTCAACCACTGCAATCGATAAGGATGGGGGTGATTCCTCGTAGGTATACTAAGTTGAGTCACTAACGTGTGGCTTACTACATTAGTGCAACTTCCGGAATCAACTATCATTGAGCACACCTTTCCTTTCACCCTACATCTAGGATGAAACAAGTTCTCACGCTGCACATCTCCTTCCTCTTGTACGCTCATAGTGCTCAAGTTCCTACATACCACTAAGAACATATTCACACCCTCTTCTTCTAACTCTTCCTCGCCGCACTCAACCAATTCTGCCTCCTTATCTTCCTCAATCTCCTCTTCACTTTCTTCTTCACACACAGTACCATCATCAAGAATTAACATGGTCCTCCGTGTTGGACAATCCTTAGCGAAATGTCCATAGCCTTTGCATTTGTGACACTGAAAAGAAGATGCACTAGGAGAATTGAGTTGAGTCTTAGAATTACCTCCGGACTCTTTAGGTTCATCCCGAGGTGCTGCGGCTTGGGCTAGCTGCTTAGGCTCTCGGTTTTGGCTTGCTATAGGCTCTCGGGTTTGGCTTGCTTCCCCAGTGTTCGGCGTCTTCCACTCTTTGTTTTGACGTATGATAGTGGAATTGGAACCCCCTCTATATCGAGCTGCCCAGCTTTCTTTAATCATCTTTTCAGCTTCAATGGAAGCTAGGAACACATCATGAAGAGCAATGAACACATGTAGCCTCAACTGATTGGAGATATCATTATTCAACCCATTCTTGAATTGGATGATAGCCTCTTCTTCTTCTTCTTCGTCTTCCATGTCAAGTGATAGACGAATCTTCTCAAAGTCATCATAGTATTCTTCCACGGACTTCAACCCTTGTTTCAAATCATACAACTTCCGTAACTCTTCTTGCTTGTGCCGTGGGTTCATATATTTACGAGTCATTATTTGCTTTAATTCCACCCAGGTTATGCGTGCAGGCTGGTTATGTCTAACTCTGGATCTTTTCTCAGCCTCCCACCAAGTAGAAGCATAGGACTCGAAAGCAACAATGGCATATGTAGCCTTCTTCTCCTCAGATATATCATTAATTTCAATTATTCGCTCAACTTGACGCTTCCATTCTAAAAATCGTTCAAGATCACTAGTTCCTTTAAAAGCAGGGATAGTAACCTTGACGCTGTTCAACCCACTGTCTCGGACATGGTCACAGCCCCCTCAGTTTAGTAAATTTGGTTGGAAGTCCTCATAATTCTTAGCATACTCATCAAACTCATACTCTAAGTTCCTTCCACCAAAACCTCTAAGCCTCCTTCTCGGACCATGATCATAACCACGTCTTCCCATGTAGTCTCGGCCTCCATTCCGTTTCCCTACTCTCGAATTTCGTGGCCCCAAATCATCATCTTCAAATTCCTCGAACTCGGATTGATCATCCTCTCGGGCAGCTCTCGTATCCCCGACGAGTGCTATGTTTCTCCGGGCTGGCATTAATGGTGGTATGACACCCTGGGGAATCCTCATGGTCCATACATTTTGAGCACCTCCTCCCCTCAGCTCGTTTTGGCGAGCTAACTCGGCGAACTGCTCAGGTCTGACGGTGGAACCGTCACTAGTTCCTTCTCCGGCATGCTTCTGATTGCTAGAGGATCTTTCAATGTTCTCCACTAGGGCGCTAATTGCCCTTACTTCGGCCAAGAGGTCGGCCAAAGTAATGTCAGTCACAACCTTTTCTCCTTCCGTAGCCATGTACCTGCAAAAGAAACAAGACTAGAGAATGTGTTAAGGTTAGTCAAAAATAATCTCTCTCACTTTTTTTGAATGACTCTCGGGTTCACTCAAATTTCTAGGTAGGATTCCACACTTGTCTTCAAATTGGCTTCCTCTAATTGACCAAGTTCCTTAGCGACCTTTCAAGTTCACAAGATTAATAGTTTTCTTCGGGGTGAGTGAAATTATGTGACTCGATAGGCGGACAGCTTTTTAAGTGAGCACAAAAAGCCAAGAATTATCTATAAAAGTAGAAATTCTGAGTTTTAGCACGAGGTCCTACAAGCTCAAAGATTAGTAATTACTTAAGTAGGAAATTACCTAAGAATTACTAATTAGAAGTAGTGTAATTAAGAAAAAATTTCGAAATTAGTGGAAGGAGGAAGTTTTAGAAGCTTTCCCACTTTAGTTTGGAGAAGACCAATCCCCTCTCCCTAACCCTTAGGAATTCGGCCTCCCCCCCTTTCCTTTTCCAACCAGTTTTCATCCCCCTTCTCCTTGTCCAACTAGGTTTTCAACTTCTTGAAACTTCTCCCTTTTGGATTGGGAGTTGTTTCCTTCTTGGACAAGAATTAGGGTTTCCTATTCTCCTCCTTTCTCCTCCCCAAATTCGGCCTCCCTTACACCTTTAGGACCTCTTCCACATTTTCAACAATACCTTTTCAAGAACAACAAATTAAAGTTCAAGAACTTCAAGAATTCAAGGCAATCTTGTTAAGAATATTTGAGGATTCAAAAACCTCTACAAGAACAACGTAAAACTCTTCAAGAACTACAATTTTAACCCCAAGAACATCAAGATTTTCAAGATTCAATCGTGCACCTTCAAGATTTCAACTAGAGTTTCAAGATTTCAAGATTATCGGTTTCTAACGATCAAGAACTTCAAGAATCGGTTCAAGAATGTTTCTTTATCAATCAATCTTCAAGACTTTAATCCCTAGATGATTTAACAATTTCAATCAACTATCAACTTTTGGTTTTTCTTTCTTCTTTTTTTTTATAAATTATCAAACATGAAATTTAAGAATTAAAAACTAAAACTAAGGCACGAAGAATAGGATTGGGATTGTAGAAACAAACCTGTTCCAAGCTCTGATACCAACTGATGCAATATAAAAAGCGAAAACAAGAAAACAAAAGATAGAAGCAAGACGCTCAATGAACTATCAAGACAACAAGTAGGAACTAGTCTACTTACCTTCCTGATGAAGTCACTGAGTACCTATACTATACGAACAACCCTCAAGACAACAATGGTCTTGCAAACTGTTAGATCAAACAAGGAACGAGTTCAATTTTGAATCACACCAAAATTGGACAAGTTAAAGTCACACGTTGGAAGCACAAAGTCTTAGCCGAAAATTTCTTGTAAAATTGATGTAAGGTTCCAAAAATAATGAAGTGTTTAGGCTTATATATAATGAGCCTGTACCTAAATCATATAGGAAAAGAATAACTAGTTAACCTAAATCAACTAGGAAAAAAATAACTAACAAAAAGGCCACAATTTGGCTAAGCTTAAAAAATAGTTACGCAGGACCAAACAAGTAAGAATTAATGTCTTCAATAACTACACAATAATAGAACATAAACACAAATGTACACCATCAACAAATATTTCGTCCAACACAAGATGTGTGAACGCTTGGCTCTTCTCCAAGGCTAACCAATGCCTTTTCTTGTCTTACCCGACATGATACCCGCTTCTTCCATCATTGCGCAATCATAGACATGAATGTAACTTCTTCCAAGACATGAACGTAGCTTGATCAGGTTGGCCTGCATCATCGGTGTCGATACCCCTACTATTGATCGATCTTTACAATTTTTTTTGTTTTATGTTTTTTTAATAAAAAAAAATTAAAAGTAACATACAAGAGATCCGCATTGTTTTATTCTATTTAATTAAATTGCAGAGGACTATATTCACCCCTTTCCTGCCCTGGAGATTCAAAAGAGTCAGCAATATTTCACTTACCATGAGTCTATCAAACTTATTTTCTAGAAGTAAATAAAATCCTTAAAAATAAAAATAAAATAGAGGTCTTGGATATTTCTTCACGCTCTAACAACACATAATATTACAGTACAACTGTATACGTCTTTCTACAGCAAATAAGTCGTTTGGTCAAGAGGTTTTACATTTTGTCCTGAAACTAGTGGGACTCGAGTATGGTATATCATCATATCATGAATTTGGTACCCCAGCCATTCATTCTTCGTAGTTTCTCAAGCCCAGGTGGGTCCCATTATGACTGATGATGAGCAAGGAGACTAGAGAGATTTGGGAGGCTCCAGCCTCCATCATTCTGTGGGGCTGAGTTAGAGGATGCCCAGGACTTCTTGGATAGGTACCAGCAGATTCTTCGCACGGCAGATATTCTAGAGATCAATGGGGTCTCATTCATTACTTTTCAGTTTACTAGGGATGCTTTCAGATGGTGTGAGGCCTATGAGAGGCATAGGCCAGTCGGTGCAGCATCAGTTACATGGCATGAGTTCTCCGTTCTCTTCCTGGAGAAGTTTGTGCCACAGACCCTCATGGAGGAGCTACGCGGGTAGTTCGAGCAGCTACGTCAGGATGGCATGTATATGACCCAGTATGTGGTAATATTTTCAGAGTTGGCTCGTCACGCAGTTTGGTTGGTTCCCACTGAGAGGGAGAGGATTAGGAGGTTCATTGATGGCCTTTTCTATCAGTACGGTTTTGTTATGACTCGGGAAAGTATATCAGGTGCTACATTCGATGAGGTGGTTGATATTGCTCGGCGGCTAGAGATGGTTCGTAGTCAAGAATATAAGGAGAAGGTGGCCAAGAGGCGTAGTAGTTCGAGTGGTTTCAGTGGTTTTCCTTCTAGGGGAAAGTTCTACCACAACAGGGGTCATCCTTATACGCTTGCTGAGATGACTCGTCCAGCTTATCGTGGTGCATTATTTAGCCATGGTTCGTTCAGTGCTAGACCGGGTCAGTTAACTCTCAGTGCTCTCCCAGCTCAGAGTTCATCTCGTGCACCTTCTGTTCAGGGTTCATCTGCACCATTTTCCGAGAGAGGATATTTTGAGTATGGAGAGTTAGATCATGTGAAGAAGTTTTGTCCTTGCCTTACGAGAAGTTCAGTTCAGCATAGGAGTCGAGCCACGACTTCAGCACCAGTTACTTCACCACCCGCCCAGCCAGCTCGGGGTGGGGCTCAAGCAGCTAGGGTCACCCAACAAGGGGAGGCCCATCAGACGGCGATGAGGCTCAATTCTGTGCTATTCCCACCAGGCCAGATGCCGTTGCTTCAGACATAGTGATCACACATATTGTCTCAGTATGCCACGGTGATGCTTCTGTATTATTTGACCTAGTTCCACTTACTCGTATGTATCATCATATTTTGCTCTTTATCTAGATATGCCTTATGAGGCCTTAGATTCATCTGTTCATGTATCTATGCCAGTGGGCGATACTATTGTTGTGGACTGTGTATATCGATCATGTGTAGTGACAATTGGGGGATTGGAGAGTAGAGTTGATCTCTTATTGCTTAGTATGATTGTTTTCGACGTGATCTTGGGTATAGATTGGTTGTCTCCATGTCATGCTATTCTGGATTGTCACGCTAAGACCGTGACATTGGCGATGCCGGGGTTGCCAAGGATCGAGTGGAGAGGTTTTCTAGATTATGTTCCCAGCAAGGTGATTTCTTATTTGAAGGCTCAGCGGATGGTCGGGAAGGGGTGTCTGTCTTATTTTGCCTTTATGAGGGATGTTGGTGTCAATACCCCCACTATTGATTCCTTTTCGGTGGTGAGAGACTTTTCGGATGTGTTTCCTGCAGATGTGTCGCGCATGTCACCCAACAGGGATATTGACTTTAGTTTTGATTTGGTGCCGGGCACTCAGCCTATTTCTATTCCTCCTTATCGTATGGCACCAGCTGAGTTGAAGGAATTGAAAAAACAACTTCAAGAACTTCTTGATAAGGGGTTTATTAGACCTAGTGTGCCGCCTTGGGCTGCACCAATCTTGTTTGTGAAGAAGAAGGATGGTACTATGCGGATGTGCATCGACTAAAGGCAGTTGAACAAAGTTTCAATCAAGAACAAGTATCCTTTGCCGTGCATTGATGATCTATTCGACTAGCTTCAATGAGCGAGGGTGTTCTCAAAAATTGATTTGAGGTCTGGGTATCACCAGTTGAAGATTCGGGACTCGGATATTCTAATAACAGCATTCATGACCCGTTATGGTCACTATGAGTTCCTTGTGATGTCATTCGGGTTGACCAACTCCCCAGCGACATTCATGCATCTGATGAACAGTGTATTTCAGCCTTCTCTCGACGCGTTTTTCATAGTATTCATTGATGATATCCTGATGACTTACGTAGACAAGAGGAGTATGCCTAGCATTTAAGGATTATGTTGCAGCGGTTGAGGGAGGAGAAGCTTTATGCCAAGTTCTCCAAGTGTGAGTTTTGGCTTAGTTCTATGGTGTTCTTGGGGCACGTGGTGTCCAGTGAGGGGATTAAGGTAGATCCAAGGAAGATAGAGGCGATTCTGAGTTAGCCCAGACCATCCTCAGCTTCGGAGATTTAGAGCTTTCTCGGCTTGGCCAGTTATTATCGTCGCTTTCGTGAAGGGTTTCTCATCTATTGCATCGCCTTTGACCAAATTGACCTAGAAGGGTGATCCTTTTCAGGTGGTCGATGAGTGTGAGGAGAGCTTTCAGAAACTCAAGACTGCTTTGACCACAACTCTAGTTCTAGTTTTACCTTCGGTGCAGGCTCTTATATAATGTATTATGATGTTTCTAGGATTGGTATTGGGTATATCTTGATGCAGGAGGGTAGAGTGATTGCTTATGCTTCGCGTTAGTTGATGCCTCATGAAAAGAACTACCATGTTCATGACTTGGAATTGGCTGCCATCGTTCACGCATTTAAGATTTTGAGGCACTATTTCTATGGTGTGTCTTGCGAGGTATTTACAGATCATCGGAGTCTCCAATACTCAATCAAACAAAAGGATCTAAATTTGAGGCAGCGAAGATGGTTGGAGCTGTTAAAGGACTATGATATTACTATTTTATATCATCCCGGGAAGGCTAATGTGGTGGCCGATGCCTTGAGTAAAAGAGCGATGAGTATAGGTGGCCTTGCATTTATTCCTATTGGTGAGAGACCGCTTGTAGTTAATGATTAGGCCTTGGCCAACCAGTTCGTGAGATTAGATGTTTCGTAGCCCAGTCGGTTTCTAGCTTGTATGGTTTCTCGATCTTCCTTTTGTGATCGCATCAGAGAGCGCCAGTATTATGATCCCCATTTGCTTGTCCTTAAGGATATGGTTCAGCACGCTGATCCCAAGGATGTTACTATTGGGGATGATGGGGTTTTGAGGATACAGGGTCGGATTTGTGTGCCTAATGTATATGGGTTACATGAGTTGATTCTTGAGGAGGCCCACAATTCGCGGTATTCCATCCATCTAGGTGCCGCGAAGATGTACCAGGACTTGAGGCAGCACTATTGGTGGAGGAGAATGAAGAAGGACATAGTGGGGTTTGTAGCTCGGTGCCTAAATTGTCAGCAGGTGAAGTATGAGCATCAGACACCGGAGAAATTGCTCCAGAGGCTTGAGATTACGGAGTGGAAATGGGATCGTATCACCATGGATTTTGTAGTTGGGCTCCCACAGGCTTCGAGGAAGTTTGATGCTATTTGGCTAATTGTGGATTGGTTGACAAAGTTCGTGCACTTCATTACAGTTGGGACTACTTATTCTTCGGAGTGCTTGGCTAGGATCTACATTCGTGAGATTGTTCGCCTTCACGGTATGCCGGTATCCATCATTTTAGATCGGGCCATGCAGTTTACATTACAGTTTTGGAGAGCCGTGCAGTGAGAGTTGGGCACACAGGTTAAGTTAAGTAAAACATTTGACTCTGAGACGGACAGCAATCTGAGCGCACTATTCAGATATTGGAGGATATGCTTCGCGCTACTGTCATCGATTTCGGGGGTTCTTGGGATCAGTTTTTGTCGTTCGCAGAGTTTTCCTATAACAACAACTACCAATCGAGCATTCAAATGGCTCTGTATGAGGCTTTTTATGGGAGATGGTGTCGGTCTCCGGTGGGATGCTTTAAGCGGGGTGAGGCTAGGCTATTGGGCATTCGCTTGGTTCAGGATGCTTTGGACAAGGTTAAATTGATTCGGGATAGGCTTTGCACGATGCAGTCTAGACAGAAAAGTTACGCCAATCAGAAGGTTCGTGATGTTGCTTACATGGTTGGGGAGAAGGTACTGCTTAAGGTTTCGCCCATGAAGGGTGTTATGAGGTTCGGGAAGAAGGGCAAGTTAAGCCGTCGGTATATTGGGCCATTTGAGGTGCTTCAGAGGATTGGAGAGGTGGCTTACAAGCTTGCATTTCCTCCTAGTATGTCGAGTGTTCATCCAGTATTTCATGTTTCTATGCTCCGGAAGTACGTCGGTGATCCGTCTCATGTTTTGGATTTCAGCATGGTTCAGTTGGATGGTGATTTGACTTAGATGTGGAGTCGGTGGCCATTTTGGATTGACAAGTTTGAAAGTTGAGATCAAAGGACATAGCTTCAGTGAAGGTGCAGTGGAGAGGTCAACCAGTTGAGGAGGCTACTTGGGAGACCGAGGGGGAGATGCGCAGCAGATATCCACGCCTATTTGAGACTCCGCGTACGTTTCTAGACCCGTTCGAGGACGAACGTTTGTTTAAGAGGGGGAGGATGTAACAACCTAGCCGGTCATTTTGAGAGTTGTAGTCTCGTTCCCCATTTACTGCTCATTTTATGCTCAATAGTTGGTTCGGTTCCGGGAATGTTCCGGAATGAGTTGAGACACTTAGACTCAAGGTTAGGAACTTTAGGTGAAAAGGTTGACCGGATGTTGGCTTATGTATGAACGACATCGGAATAGAATTTTGATGGTTCCGTTAGCTCCGTTGGGTAATTTGGACTCAGGAGTGTGTTAGGATAGTGATTTGGAGGTCCGTAGTTGAATTAGGCTTGAAATGGCGAAAGTTGGAACTGTATGTTGCGGTTCATAGATACGATGACTCAGGCTGGTTTATTTCCAGCAGACCCAGCCACATCTCAGGCAGGAAGGGGAGCACAGATCCCTACCACTTAGGCTCCAGGGCATGTAGCCGTATATAAGACCCCAGGAGCACTACCCCTGGGCGAGCTTAGCTAGTTGCAGCAGCTATACCTGAGCCTCGACCAGCTACGGTCGGTGATCCGTAAAAGCCTTTGGACAGATGGATCAAGCTTCATCCTTCTATCTTTGGGGGTGAGCGGCATGAGGACCCCCAGGATTTTATTGATCGGTACAGGGACAAACTGCACAATATAAGGATATTGGAGTCCTACGGGGTGGACTTTACCACCTTTCAGCTGGAGGACAGGGCCCGTAGATAATGGCAGTCCTATCTTCTCAGCAGACCAGCAGGTTCTCCTCCCATGACTTGGGATCAGTTCACACGCCTCTTCTTTGACAGATATATTCCACCCTCTTAGAGGGAAGAGTTGCGATTTCAGTTCGAGCAGCTTTAGTAGGGTCAGATGTCAGTGAGCGTCTATGAGGCGAGATTCTTTGAGTTGTCTCGCCATGCACTTATGATATTTCCTACTGACGCAGAGAGAGTGCGGAGGTTTGTTGCAGGTTTGCACTCTAGTATTCAGGCCACTATGGTCTGAGAGGTTGAGATGGGGACTTCTTACGAGCTAGTTGTAGAGATACCGCGGAGGATCGAGGGTGTACGTCAGCGTAGTCGGGAGCAGGCTACGAGGGATAAGCGATTTTGGTATTCTGGAGAGTTCAGAGGTGCCCCTACTGGGAGCAGAGGTCAATTTGTGAGGAGTCAGTCTAGCAGGCCCACATATCCAGCACCATCGCCTCCTCGGGGTGCTCCGATGCGACCTAATTTTAGCGCCATGATAGAGAGTTCCTACCGCCTACCAGCTATTCAGGGTTCCTCCAGTGGGTATTCAGGCCACCAAGGTCAGACTTCAGGTCAGCAGTCCACCGTACCGAGAGGTTGTTTCGAGTGTAGAGATCTCAGTCATGTGCGGAGGCTATACCCCAGGCTTCGAGGCAAGGCAGTGCAGTAGGGTCAGCGGCTTATGATTCTAGCACTAGCTGCCGCACCAGTTGTTCAGCCGTCTAGAGGCGGAGGGCAGGTGGGTAGGGGCCATCCTAGAGGTGGAGGCCAGCCAGGAGGTGCTCCAGCTAGATTCTATGCCTTCCCGGCCAGACCAGATGCAGTGGCCTCAGATGCCGTGATTACATGTATTATTTTTGTCTGCGGTAGGGATGCTTTAGTACTATTTGATCCAGGGCCTACATATTCATATGTTTCATCTCTTTTTGCTCATTTCCTGGGAGTTCCTCGTGAGTCCTTGGGTATTCCTATTTATGTCTCCATTCCAGTGGATGATTCTGTTATTGTGGATCAGAGCTATCAGTCCTGCATTATTACCTTCTGTGGTTATGAGACTAGAGAGGATCTTCTGTTGCTTGATATGACTGACTTTGAGATCATCCTGGGCATGGATTGGTTGTCTCCATATCACGCCATCCTTGATTGTTATGCCAAGACTGTTACCTTGGCGAGGCCAGAGTTGCCCAGATTAGAGTGGAAGGGTTCGTCTGTCAGAACATCTAATCGGGTTATCTCTTTTCTGAAGGCTCGACACATGGCCAAGAAGGGTTGTTTGTCTTATCTAGCTTATGTTCGGGATACTACTACAGAGACTCCGACGATTGATTCTGTGCCCGTAGTCCGGGAGTTCTCTAATGTGTTCCCTTCTGATCTTCTAGGATGCCACCAGATCGTGATTGATTTCTGTATTGACTTGGCTCCAGGTACCCAGCCTATATCTATTCCACCGTACCGCATGGCTCCGAAAGAGTTGAAGAAGTTGAAGGAACAGCTTGAGGAGTTTCTAGCAAAGGGGTTCGTCAGACCGAGTGTGTCTCCTTGGGGTGCACCAGTGTTATTCGTGAAGAAGAAAGATGGGACTATGCGGATGTGCATTGATTACCGCCAGTTGAACAAAGTTACCATTAAGAACAAGTACCCGTTGCCACGTATTGATGATTTCTTTTACCAGTTGCAGGGTTCTAGGGTGTTCTCTAAGATCGACTTGAGATTGAGCTACCATCAGCTGAAGATTTGGGATTCTGATGTTCCGAAGACAGCTTTCCGGACTAAATATGGTCATTATGAGTTTCTAGTGATGTCCTTCGGTTTGACTAATGTCCCGATGACGTTTATGGATTTGATGAACCGGGTGTTCAAGCCATATATTGATTCGTTAGTCATTGTCTTCATTGATGACATTTTGATCTACTCGCACGAGCAGCATTTGAGAGTGGTGCTTCAGACCTTGCGGGAGCAGAAGCTATATGCTAAATTCTCTAAGTGTGAGTTCTGGTTGGATTTTGTGGCATGTTGTATCAGGAGAGGGTATTAAGGTACATCCCAAGAAGATCCATAGTTCAGAGTTGGCCTCGTCCTACCACAATGATTGAGATTAGGAGCTTCCTGGGATTAGCAGGTTATTATCGTCGGTTTGTGAAGGGCTTCTCATCTATTGCAGCACCTTTGACTAGATTGACCCAGAAGGGTGCTCCGTTCTAATGGTCCGATGATTGTGAGGCGAGCTTC
Organism: Nicotiana obtusifolia; assembly: GCA_002018475.1. NCBI lineage: Eukaryota > Viridiplantae > Streptophyta > Magnoliopsida > Solanales > Solanaceae > Nicotiana > Nicotiana obtusifolia. Next base: position 56,744 of record MCJB01051297.1, on the reverse strand, counting down.
TAGAAGCTCAAGACCGCATTGACTTCAGCACCAGTGTTAGTGTTGCCTTCCGGTTCAGGGATGTATATAGTGTATTGCGATGCTTCACGCGTTGGCTTGGGCTGCGTATTGATGCAGGAGGGGCGAGTTATTTCATATGCTTCATGGCAAATGAATCCCTACGAGAAGAATTACCCTGTGCACGATTTGGAGTTGGCCGTGATTGTTCATGCTCTTAAGATCTGGAGGCACTATCTTATGGGGTGTCCTATGAGGTTTACACCGATCATTGCAGCTTGCAACATCTATTCAAGTAGAGGGATCTCAATTTAACGCAGTGCAGGTGGCTTGAGTTACTAAAAGATTATGATATTACCATTTTTTATCATCCGGGCAAGGCTAACATAGTTGTGGATGCCTTGAGCAGGAAGGCAGAGAGTATGGGTAGTTTGGCTTTCATTTCAGCGGAGGAGAGGCCACTAGCTTTGGACATTCAGTCCTTGGCTGGCAGACTTGTGAGGTATGGATATTTCAGAGCCCAGCAGTGTTCTTGCATGCATCATCGCCCAGTCTTCACTATTCGAGCAGATAAAGGCTCGTTAGTTTGATGATCCGCACTTGTTAGTTCTCAGAGAGACGGTACTGCAGAGTGGTGCCAAGGAGGTTACTATCAGTGAGGATGGTGTTCTACGACTCCAGGGTCGCCTATGTGTTCTAAATGTTGATGGCTTGAGGGAGAAGATCCTAGAGGAGGCACACACTTCTCGGTATTCTATTCATCCAGGTGCTACAAAGATGTATCACGACTTGAGGCAGCATTATTGGTGGCGGCGAATGAAGAAAGACATAGTTGAGTATGTAGCAAGGTGCCGTAATTGCCAGCAAGTTAAGTATGAGCATCAGAGGCCAGGTGTCCTACTTCAGCAGATGACAATACCTGAGTGGAAATAGGAGCACATTATTATGGACTTCGTAGTTGGGTTGCCGCGGACCTTGCGGAAGTTTGATGCAGTTTGGATCATTGTCGACAGGTTGATCAAGTTGGCACACTTCATTCCAGTGGTGACCACGTATTCTTCATAGAGGTTGGCTCAGATTTACATTCAGGAAATTATTCGGTTTCATGGTGTGCCTATTTCCATCATATCAGATAAAGGCCCTCAGTTTACTTCGCATTTCTGGAGGACAATACAGAGTGAGTTGGGAACCCGGGTGGAGCTCAGCACAGCCTTTCATCTGCAGACCGACGGGCAGTCGGAGCGGACAGTTCAGATCTTGGAGAATATGCTCAAAGCATGTGTGATTGACTTCGGAGGGCAATGGGATCGATTCTTGCCTTTGGCCGAATTTGCTTACAATAACAGTTATCAGTCCAGCATTGAGATGGCTCTATTTGAGGCTTTATATGGCCGGCGATTCGTTCGCCCATCGGATGGTTTGAGCCCGGCAAGGCTAAGTTATATGGTATTGATTTGGTAAAAGATGCCTTGGAAAAGGTAAAGTTGATTCAGGAGCTACTTCGCACAGCACAGCCCAGACAGAAGAGTTACGCGGATCAGAAGGCACGTGATTTGTCGTTTATGGTGGGCGAGAAGGCTTTCTTGAAGGTCTCGCCGATGAAGGAAATCATGAGGTTTGGGAAGAAGGGCAAGTTGAGCCCCAGGTTTATAGGCCCATTTGAGGTGTTAAGACGAGTTGGGGAGGTTGCTTATGAGCCTGCTTCGCCTCCCAGTCTATCGGGAGTTCATCCGATTTTTCACATGTCTATGCTCCGGAGGTATCATGTCGACAGGTCACATGTGTTAGACTTTAGCATGGTTCAGTTAGATGAGAGCATTGGTTATGAGGAGGAGCCAGTTGCCATTGTTGATAGGCAGGTTCGCCAGTTGAGGTCCAAGAAGATTTCTACGGTAAAGGTTCAGTGGAGGGGCCAACCAGGCAAGGAGGCAACTTGGGAGGCCGAGGAGGACATGCGAAGTAGATATCCACACCTATTCAACACTCCAAGTATGATTCTAGACCTGTTCGAGGACGAACATTTGTTTAAGAGGTGGAGAATGTAACGACCCAACCGATCGTTTTGCTTTCTAGATCCCTGTTCCCCTAAATAAGATTCCCCATATGTGCTTTTACTATTTTATGACCTGCGGAGATGGTTAGCTTGGGATTTGGAAGGGTTCGGGTCGAAATCGAAACACTTGGTCCCTTGGTTTGGCTTTAAAAGGACTAAGTTTGAGTTTGGTCAATATTTTGAGTAAACGACCTCGGAATCGGGATTTGACGGTTCCAATAGGTTTGTACGATAATTTTGGACTTGGGCGTATGTTCAGATCGGGTTTTGGATGACCCGGGAGCGTTTCAGCGCTTAATGTTGAAAGTTGACTTATTGAAGGTTTAAAAGTTCTTTAAATTTGGTTTGGAGTAGGTTTTGGTGTTATTGTGGTCCGCTTGGGATTTCGAGCGGGGAAATAGTTCTGTATGGTGATTAAAGACTTGTATGCAAAATTTGGTGTCATTCCGAATAGTTTAGGTATGTTTCGGCGCGTTCGGAGCAAGTAGGAAGAACTTGAAGTTCATAAGTTGATTCGATTTGGTTTGGGGTATGATTCTAAGTTTGGTTATTTTTTTCCGCATTCCGAGGGTTTGAGCAAGTCCGTCTCTTGTTTACGAACTTGTTGGTATATTTAAACGAGGCCTCGAGGGGCCTCCGATGCAATCCGGACGATGCACGAATCGAATTAGGACTCAAAGGGCTGCTGGTGCACCAGTTCTGGTGTGCCCGCACCTGCGAGCTTATGGACGTAGGTGCGAGCCCGCAGATGTGAGCTTGTGGCTGCAGAAGCGGCTTTGGGGCATTTGGCCAGAGGCCGCAGAAGCGGAGAAGCACGTGCAGAAGCAGCCTCTCTTCTGCGATGACTAGCCCGCATGTGCGATAGGGTCGCTTGTGCGCTTGACCATCCGCAGAAGCGACCAGTGCTGGGCCTAAGGAATTCCACAGAAGCAGACCTTTCTCCGCAGAAGCGGAGTCGTAGATGCCGCCCAGGGACCGCAGATGCGAAAGTCCTGCTGGGGAGAACCTTCATTTAAGTCGGGGATCAAACATTTTGGGTTCATTTATTGTATTCCTTGGGTGATTTTTGAAGCTTTTGGGGAGGGGTTTCCACCTAGCTATTTGAGGTAAGTAATTTCTATCCAATGTGAGTTAAATACATAAATTATGGGTAGAATTTTGACATGAAAATTTGTGAAAATCATGGGTTTAGATGAATAACCCTAGGTTCTTATAAAAATGGGATTTACCCATGAAAATAGTTATGGGATTGAGTGAAAATTATATATTTGAGATTGTGAGGTTATGGGTAACAACTTTCTTTGTAAATTTCCAGAATCGGGGCACGTGGCACGGGGTAAATTTTAAGAATCCTCCAATTTGGGTTGGATAATTACTCTAATAGTTAAATTATGAATTTTGGAACCTATATTGATTTATTTATACAACATTTGACTAGTCTCAGATTTTTCGGCACCGAGTTGTGGCTTTAGAGCGAATTTGAGACCGAAAAGCGAGCTTTGAGACAAGGTAAGTCTCTTGCCTAACCTTGTAAGAGGGAATTTACCCCATAGGTGATTTAAATTGCTATTTGCTTCTAATTGTGGGGCTAGTACGCACGAGGTGACGAGAGTCAGTGCGTAGCCACTAACTATGCTTATGTCCGGGTAGTTTAAGACCTGAATCATGAAATACTTGTAATGTTTACACCCTACTTGTTAATTAAAGTGCCTAAATTGTATCAGAACTTGTTAGAGGAATTGTAAAAGATCGAATTTCACTTATTGAGTTTTGGCGGGTTACTTGACCCTTAATAAAAATTGTGTTTCATTATACATTAGCCTTATATTAGCTCTTAAACCGGTTGTTTATAAAGTATCATCTCTTCTTGTGGAGCGGGCCGAATGCCTCAACAGTAGATAGATGCATCTATGGTTCATACCGCTCAACCCTCAGTAGTGTACACATCATTCCGGATCAAGCCGTATGACCTCGGCATAATCGTATGTGATAACACTCGAAGTGTAATTATATATTTGATATCTTTTCCTAGCTTGAGAGGCTAAGATTTATATAAGACAGAAATTTATTTCGGACCTTCCATGCGTGAAAGAAATATATACTTTCTGCTTGCTATTGAGTTATTATTATTATATACATAACCCATGCTCATTTAAAATTCTGTATTTCTTTACTGTTAGCCCATAGTAAGTATCGATGTCGACCCATCGTCACTGCTTCTTCGAGGTTAGACTTGATATTTACTGGGTACATGTTGTTTATGTACTCACTCTATACTTCTGCACTAACCGTGCAGGATTTGAGCAGGTGCATATGGCAGTCACAACGGCGCGCATCTCCGATACCCTAAGACCTAGTGGTGAGCTGCTTCCTGAGTCGTTCTGCAGCACCTAGAGACTTTCTTTTGTACTTATTTTCTGTCTATGTTATTTCAGACAGTAGTTAAAGTTTTGTATATTCTACTAGTGCTCATACACTTGTGACACCAGGTCTTGGCACACACACTCTAGTAGACTTTATGGTTTTGGAGTATTTATATATCTATGATTGCACTCTGTTGCTTCCGTTTTATTTATTAAACTTTCTATTTCTTAAATCTCTTAATAAATGAAATTTAATTACTTGAAAACCTATTAAAAGGATTAATCAAGTAGTTAGTTCACCGTTGGCTTGCCTAGCGTCGACGTTGAGCGCAACCACGACCTATAGAAGAAATTGAGTCATGACATCTCCCTCTCTACTTTTTTATTCAATACTCATTTTCTTCTTTCATTGTTTCATAAGAAATATCTGATTTATCAACCAAAAAATAAAAGACAATAGAAAGTAGGGAGTGACGTGATACTGAATCATTAAATTAAAATGTCAAATAGATTATTAGCGCAACTTTCACATATTCTAAAATAAATTTTGCCCCCTCCTGCCCTAACCAACTAATTTTTTTCAAAAAAAGTAGCCTAGCCCCGCCCCGCAAATAAATAAAAATAACATACAAGAGATCGACATTGTTTTATTCTATTTAATTAAATTGTAGAGATTATATTCAGCCCCTTTCCTACCCTGGAGACCCAAAAGAGTCAGCAACATTTCACTTACCATGAGTCTTACCAAACTTATTATTTTGCAGTAAATAAAATCCTTAAAAACTAAAAATAAAATAGAGGTCTTGGATATTTCGTCACGCTCTAACAACACATAATATTACAGTACAAATGGTTACGTCTTTCTACAGCAAACAAGTCGTTTGGTCGAGAACTCGTTTTGCTTTTTGTGCTGAAACTGGTGGGACTCGAGGGCGGTATATCATCATATCATGAATTTGGTATCCCAGCGATTCATTCTTCGTGTTGGATTTGCTTCTCAAACTTCAAGCAATCTCAAAGGAAGCTATCCCTGTTCAATCTCTTCCCGCGGACGAAGAAGGTTCAGTGCAATTACTTTCTCCTTAGCTGCTCCAAAGGTAACATTGCTAGTAATATACAAAGATTCTGAGTTTTGTTTTGCAAACTTACGGTAATTAATATAGATTTGGTGTTTTTGGTAAAAGTAGGCAGGTGAAGTGCTCTTAGTAGTAGTAGGGGGCGGAGCAGCAGGAATTTACGGTGCTATAAGGGCCAAGACTCTCGCTCCTCATCTTAAAGTTGTTGTTTTTGAAAAAGCCAAACCTTTATCAAAGGTTAGTTCTTTATCCGCTATTAAAGAAGGTATATCTAGACCATTTGGCATAGTTCATGGACAAATTTGACACTTTTCCCTTTGGAAACATGGCGATTTATAGTGATAACTAGTTTCTTTTGTCAATAAGGGAAGATACAGACCAATTTTTTAACGGTATGAGCATAATTGATCCCAACTAATAACAGAAGGCAAACCTAGACCATTTCGCATAACTCAGCGACAAGTTTGACCCTTTGCCCTTAAATGTATTGCAGCGATTATATAGCCGACTAAAGGGGAATGATTATATGGAGGGTGGATATAGCCGACCCTTTGCTGTGTTTGAGATTGAAGCATAGTTGTTGTTTTAAGAACTTTGAGAAATGTTGTATTATTTCTCTTTTGCTCATAATTCTTGAGGATTTAAATTGTGTTTGTAATGAGGAAAATGTGATCTTTTGTTTTGGTAGGTTAAAATCTCTGGAGGGGGTCGCTGCAATGTGACTAATGGGCATTGTCCTGACAATAAGGTAAAGTTTTCTTTTTCAATTTAAGAATGTAATCTCCCTAGTATGTAAAATTGGTGCCCGAAGCTTAAAGTTCTTGGAGTATGGCACTTGTGGAAGAGTGACTATTGCTTATGGGTAAATTTCGTCCCTTGATGATTGGGGAATTCAATGTACTTAATAATTATTGTTCCTAATATTGTATACCTTAAGGATTTGAAGATAAATGCTTTTTAGCCTATGCTTTTTGCACATGACACATTGAAGTATGAATAGGTAATTGAGTTTGAAGAAATACTTACTATTTTCTATTTGAAGTCTGAACTCCCTTAACCCAGATTTTGCACTCGCCTATTCTCATTGAGTACGATGTTTGTCAGTTGCTCCTTAGAATTATAAAATCAGCTAAAATTACCGAGTCCAAGACTCTAAGAGTGTGTGTGTTCTTTTCTTTTCTAAAATGTGCTGATAGTCGAGTCTCATTTTCAACTTCAGATATAGCAGCATATAAGTCAAGCTCAATCAAAACCAACCTCGTTTGCAGATTTTGGCAGAAAACTATCCAAGGGGTCATAAGGAATTCCGAGGCTCCTTTTTCCGTATTCATGGTCCAATGGATACAATGTCCTGGTTCACAGATCATGGCGTGGCATTGAAAGTAATCTCCGGAACTACCCTTTTTATGTTTCTTTTCTTCTTATGATGCTAAGTAATTCTGCTGATTTTGCCTCAGATTGAGGAAGATGGACGGGTCTTTCCCACCAGTGATAATTCATCTACTATAATTGATTGCCTCATGTCCGAGGCGAAGAGGAGCGGAGGTAGATAAATTATTCCATCACAATTTTTTTATCCTTTCATAATTATCTGGGAGCATGTATGGTTGGATAAGCTTTTACTATTATTCACATTACTCGTTGTACATTCCTATCCTTGAAGTTCTCCAAGGGCAGGGGTGCCTACATCCATTATCTAAGGTGTCCGATTGAGTAGCTTTGGACTTTCAACCTTTGTAATGTCACACTTCCCTAAAAGCAAAAAGTTTTCTTTTAGCTCACGTGTATATCTGCATCTCTCTCTATCTCTCCCCACACGTACATACTGACACTTGCTAATATGGCGTTACTCGTGTACCTGAAATCAAGTATTTTCCAAGAACATATTGGGATTTGAGACATGGGATCCTTGTGGTAAAATATGGGAGGCAGAGTGGCAGCTTAAACAAACTGGAATAGGGAAATATGAACCTCATCTCTATTCACACTGCAAAAATATTAACCCAACACTATGCGCTTTGTAATCAATCTGCATAAAGCATCCACTGTCAACATGTTTATGAAATTGCTTCTGGGTTTAAACTACTGTATACCAAGGCTGGAAGTTAAACAATCATATGATGTTAATGCCTATGTTAAGACTACCTGCACCTGGTATGTACTTATAGTATGTTTACCTTCTTTTGTTTTTGAAGTTTACTCAATTATCCTTTATTTATTTATTCTGTTTCAGTCACCAGTTTGAATGGAAAAGTTCTGTCTAAACGGTAAAATAGTTTGAGATATTATCCTGCATTTTCTGTGCAATTTCTGTGTAATATACCTTGTACTTGAGAATTGCGATGATGAGCAAGTTATATCATCCAAAATGTACTACTTCCAGGCGACATATTTTATGGGCTAAACCAAAAAACAGATTGCTGCAAATTGGGAAGAAAATATGCTCCTAATCTGAACAGCTCTGAACTATCAGCCTTCTATATTGTTTCTTCGTTAAACATAAAATGCTCTATCATCTACTAAGACGAGTTAAAACATCTGCCTAGTTGTGGTGTACCATGAATTCAAATACCCTTAACCTAAGTAAAAGAAATGGAAGTTAAAATTTCTTTCATTTCTCAAAAAAAAAAAAAGAGAGAGAAAAGGTTTGCACATCCTTAGCTATGACTCTTGAGCAATTACATTACATGTTTTGTAATTTATGAGGTATTCCAATTCCCTTTTCCCTATTATGATGCTGATATGCAAGTTCCTCATTTAGTCTTGTTGCAGACAGGAAAAGTTGCTACTGGTGCATCTTCCACTGCTGATGGCAAGTTTGCAGTTAAGCTTGAGAAACGTAGTCTTGATTATGTGGAGCACATTGAAGCTGATTATCTACTAATTGCTAGTGGGAGTAGTAAGCAGGTCAGTTCGGTTATGAGTTAGCAGCATTTTTGCATCCATTCCTTCTCTTCATTTCCATCTTTTCCTGTTCAGGGTTACAATCTTGCCACTCAACTTGGTCATTCTATTGTGGAACCTGTTCCAAGCCTGTTCACTTTCAAGATTGATGACTTGAAATTAGCAGAATTGTCTGGTGTAGGTTTCTCTACCATTTGCAGCCAATTGAGTGAATTCAGTCTTTGAGGTGTTTGCCTGCTACTCCTTATGTTTTATATCACATGAATGAAGATATAGCTAGTTGTTTATCGTCAATAATTCCTTCTTTCCTGAATTATGGATATACTTAGGGAGATGCTTTATATGTGTTTTTTAAATAAATATTTTTGATTCAGATCCTGTTGGTTTTCGAATATAACCTGATTAATATTGGTATTAAGGATGACATAGCGCTAATCAACTGTCAACTATTTGCACTGTGATTTTATTCTCTCCTCGTTCTGGCATTTAATATGTCTTAGGAGGCAGCTAGTGTCTTTGACTTCTATAGATGCTACCTTGCCTGCTTCAAATATCTATGTTCTATCAAAAAAAAAAAAAAAAATCTATGTTCTATAAGTAACCAAGCTAACTCTTCTCTGAAATAAGTGCTAATTGCTATAAGAACATCATAGTCTTATGTGCCCTGTAAAATGTACATTCACCTTTCTGACATTTTAGATGATGCTTTGGCATTCTTTATCACTGGACATTGTCTACTGATTGTACTTTTTTGTCTAATGACATAGTGATCTCTGCTTTCTTAACAAAATTTTTCATTTAAATTATGAAGATTTTGTGGTTTACGTTTTTGTGTTTGAAAGTGAACAGTATATTTTACTGTGTTTCAGACATCATTGCACTTCTGTGTTGATTCTTAAAATTGTTGTGACATACTTATTACACTTTTGAGTACATGAAAATATTCTTGCCTTTGCCTAACAATCATTTTGCTTGTCACCCATAGGTTGCATTTCCAAAAGTAAAAGCAAAATTACACTTGGAAGGCATCCAGAAGAATATACCACAGCTTACTCAGGTATGCATTTCAGATTGATGACATTTCTTGGATAGAATTTTGGTACTGCAGAACAATAATCCTATCTTTTAGGTAGGGCCCATGCTAGTGACACATTGGGGACTCAGTGGGCCTGTGGTTCTTAGGCTATCTGCTTGGGGTGCACGTTATCTATCCAGTTCAGACTACAAGGGTAAAACATGTCTTTTTCTGTTTTTGTCGTTTTCTCTTCACCACAATCTCATCTCTTGCTAAATTTAGTTGCAAAAACATCCAGGTACGCTTTGTGTGGATTTTACTCCTGATCTCCATATTGAGGATCTAAAGTCTGCACTCACTCGTCACAAGAGTCAGTTTTTGGTAATACATTCTGTGACCTGCTTTGAGGTTTATGACCTTTTCATTATCTTGTTTGATTGTCCATGTAGACCAGCTTTGTCAAAGACGGGAAACATATGGAAGAGATAAAAGCTACAGAAACTAATCCTTATAATTACATTAAATCTTTGATTTATACATTGAGCAACTATATATACATGGATCCTTTATTTGGTTTGAAGTACCTCTGATGCGAATGGGTAAGGATTCTTTGGGATAGATTAAAAATAGCAACAAAAAAAATTGTATATTTCTCCACTTGGTACTTATACACACCCATATAAGATACAATCCATGGTCCATATAAGGTAGTCGTGCTTAAGCTTCTGAAACAATTGATCGATCTTATCAAAAGAAAAAAGGTTCTGAAACTATTGATTGTTCTCTTATGTAAATAAGCTCTCATCATGACACCGAAGCATATGATTGTATTGAATCTTACTTCACCACTTTCCTTATTGTTCTCTTCAATGCAGAGGCAGAAGGTGCTGAATTCTTATCCTTCTGAATTTGCGCTTGTGAAAAGATTTTGGAAGTATATATTAGATCGTGAGGTAAAAATGTCCACTTCAGCTGCAAGGATGTCTCTTGGCTTCTGCGTCTGGATAAATTCTCAGAATGTTTGACGTCCACTTTTATTTTATTATTTCTTATTGATTAATGCAGGGCATATGCGGAGACATGCTGTGGTCTTCCATTTCCAATAATATGTTATTCTCTGTCGCTTCTTTGTTAAAAGATTGTGCATTTAGCGTGAAGGGAAAGGTATTATGGCTCCTTCCCATTTCTCAGACTAATTTCTGCTTTTGACATCATTACTCCGACTGAAAAGAAACTTTCTGTTGCATCCTTGTTGGGGTAACGAAGGGCCAATTTAAGGATGAGTTTGTCACAGCTGGAGGTGTTCCACTTTCAGAGGTGCTCCCTTTTCTTTTCTTCCCATCTTATGCTTCTCAATGCTGAGACCCCTCTCAATTTTGCTAAGTTAATTTCTGAGAGTTGCAATCGTTCTATTTCTTCAAGCAGATCTACCTTGATACAATGGGGAGCAGGATCCATTCACATCTCTACTTTGCTGGAGAGGTTTGTCTAACTTAATACCTGTAGTTTACTTCTCTTGCTTCAGGTGCAAATGTACGACACAGGTTACGGCTTTCCATATGTATTTATGATTCTTTGAAAATCCTGTAGGTACTCAATGTTGACGGTATTACTGGTGGCTTCAATTTTCAGGTAATGCGAGCATGATCTTAATCCGCAGGGTAGTATTAATGGGAAAACTGCATCATGTTCTTTTTATTGTATACTTGATATATATGCATATATCTCTAAGTCTGATGGTATACTATAAAAAGAGAAACGTGACTTTTTTTTTTTTTTTTGTTGAGAATTTGTTCGGCCAAAACCTTTAGCTTATAATCATATTACTATTTGGTGCATCATTTGTCTAAAGCTCATCAATGTATGTAAGTAGAAAATAAAATGAAGAAATGGATCCAAATGAATCGAAATAAACATCGAAGGTCCATATAGCGGAATGACTAGCTTGAGATTGAGGTATAGTGGTTGTTGTATCAGTTCCACCACATGCACCAATAGGTCGACGTTTATTTTCTGCAAAACGATCACTGATTTTGATATTTGATGTTATATTGCGTTATTTATGGAGTAGTGATTACTCCTACAAAATATTGCCCTTTTCTAAGATTTTACATTGAATTCTTTTGCAATTTCATTATCAAGTTTGATAAAATGCTTCTGTATTATAAATGTACTTTACGATGTACTACCTATTATGTTAGATGTAAACGTCTAGTTCAAACGGGATTATCTTTAATTTTGAGGAAACTGGCGTACTTAAAGCCGGTGGAGGGAAAAGATGAGGATGAGAAGAGGACGAATAGGGATGGTATAAGAGGGCCAAGAAGGAGGCGAAGTTAGTGACTACGGTGGCTAAGACTGCAACATTTGAACGTTTGTATAAAGAACTTAGCGACAAAGATGGGGATAAGAAGCTATACATGCTAGAGAAGGTGAGAGAAAGGAAGGCCCATAACCTGGACCAAGTGAAGTACATCAAAGATGAGGAAGACAGAGTATTGACGGAAGAGGCACATATTAGACGTAGATGGCAGACATAATTTCATAAACTCCTAAATAAAGAGGGGGACATGGGTATTGTGTTGGGTGATTTGGAGCACTCTGAGAGCCGATTTTTGTAGGCGTATTAAAATTGGGAGGTTGAGGGGGCTATGCGTAAGATGAACAGTGGAAGAGCGACCAGGCAAGATGAAATTCCGGTAGAATTTTGGAAGAGCGTGGGCAGAGCAGACTTGGAATGGCTCACTGGGTTGTTTAACATCAACTTTAGGACGAAGAAGATGCTTGAGGAATAGGGGTGAGTACGATGATTCCAGTGTACAAAAATAAGGGTGATTCTCAAAATTGCAACAACTTTTTTTTTTTGATAAGTTAAGATTTTATTAAAAGGTACCAAGACGGTACAAAATTGCAACTGTAGAGGTATCAAGCTACTGAGCTACAAAAGTTTGGGAGAGGTGGTGGAAGCGTGTCTATTTCCGAAAACCAGTTCGAATTCATGACGGGGCGTTAAAGCTATTCACTTTGTAAGGAGGTTGGTAGAACAGTATAGGGAGAGGAAGAGTGACTTACATATGTTCATTGATGTAGAGAAAGCAGTATAGGGAGAGGAAGAGTGACTTACATATGTTCATTGATGTAGAGAAAGCATACGACAAAGTCCCAAGGGAGGTTTTATGGAGATGTTTGGAGGCTAGGGGTGTTCCAGTTGCTTACACTAGGGTGATTAGGGACCTGTATGATAGAGCTAAAACACGAGTGAGGACTATGTGGTGGTTGGGGGGGAGGGGAGAGGGATTCAGACCACTTTTTAGTTGTGATAGGGTTGCACTAGAGATCAGCGCTTAGCTCATTTGTTGGACACCCTGACACGCCACATGCAAGGAGAGGTGCCATGTTGTATCTTATTTGCAGATGATATTATATTGATTGACGAGACGCGAGGCGGTGTTAACTCGAGATTGGAGGTTTGAAGACAGACTCTGGAGTCTAAAGATTTCAAATTGAGTAAGACCAAGATTGAATATTTGGAGAGCAAGTTCAGTAACGGGACCTATAGAACGGACGTGGACGTAAGGCTTGATACACAAGTCATCCCTAAGAGAGATAATTTCAAATATCGTGGGTCTATTATCCAAGGAAATAGGGAGATTGATGAGATGTTGCACATCGTATTGGAGAGGGATAGGTGAAATGGAAATTCGAATTCGGTGTTCTATGTGATAAAAATGTGCCACCTAAATTTAAGGGTAAGTTTTACAGATTGGTTGTTAGACCGACCATGTTATATGGAGTAGAGTGTTGGCCAGTCAAGAATCTCATGTCCAAAAGATGAAAGTAGCAGAAATGAGGATGTTGAGATGGATGTGCGGGCATACTAAGATTGATAAGATTAGGAATGAAGATATTCGGGACATGGTGGGAGTAGCCTCGGTGGAGTACAAGATGCGGGAACAAGGCTCAGATGGTTTGGACATGTGAAGAGGAGAAGCACAGATGCCCCGGTGAGGAGGTGTGAGAGGTTGGTTTTGGTGGGTCTAAAGAGAGGTACAGGTACGCCAAAGAAATACTGAGGAGAAGTGATTAGGCAGGACTTGGCGTTGCTTCAGTTTACTGAGGACATGACCCTTGATAAAAAGATGTGGAGGTCGAGGATTAAGGTAGAAAGTTAATATACAATCGAAATTGTTTCTTCCCCATATAGTAGTATTAGTAGGTAGTCTTGTATTCTATTATTGTTAGATTTCTATTATTACATGTTGTGTTTTTCGCTTTGTTTTCTTATTATCTTGCCGTTGCTACTACTTTCTTTCCATCTTTCCTTGAGTCGGGGATGTACAACCTCTCTACTCTCAAGGTAGGGGTAAGGTCTGCGTACACACTACCCATCCCAGACATCACGTGTGGAATTATACTGGGTTTGTTGTTGTTGAGAATTCTTTTGAGCCTCTACGAAGTTAAAAGTGTGTGTATCCATGGAGTTGTGACTTACACGCTGGCAAATGTGAAACCAGACACTGTTAAATCTGACATCACGGTTCTTTACCATGATCTGCTGTCTGACTCCTAATACCCTTCTGAACTAAACCTACTTTACCTATGTTCTTAACTACACCTACTTTACCTATTCGCTGTCTGAACTAAACATACTTTACCTATGTGTCTAGTTTCCTGTGTTTTTTTCTCCCTTTTCTTCCTTTTAATATTTTTATTTGGGGTGGGGTAGGAGAAGGGAAGGAGGGGGTGTATGAACAATATTCCTATATCAGCAGGCTACTTTCTTCACTGATTGTTTAGCACTCTGTCAATTCTGCAGAATGCTTGGACAGGGGGATATATTGCGGGAACAAGTATTGGTAACCTTGCTGGAGATAGATGCTATATGACAGAATAAACTGGTAAGTTATGATAAAATTTTGAAATTAGTTATTCCCTGGTTATGCCACTTTTTTTCTTTCAAAAAGAAAAGGCAAGTGTATCGAAAGACTTCTATATAAGTTTTTAATGTTGTGTTCTATACCGCAGTTATGCACAAAGCCTTCGGGGAGCCAACAAATGCTCACGAAGTCACTGAATCAGCTCAGACAGTGAATCTCATTAGAGTGTGGTAAAATTGAACGGAGAAAGAGAGGAAACTGAAGGAGAATTGTTTGTTACTGATAGCACGAGCTCTCGTTTTACATCAATGGCTATCTATAGAATAAGTTAGGGACTAACTAGCTAAGCTCACATGTATAATGAAGAGAGGGAAAAGGGTAATATGAGTACTGGACGAATTGTATTACTAGTTTGGTGCAGCCTAGTGATCAAATTAGTTTGTTTACATTTCTATCATTGTGGCTGAATTGATTTTCCACAGTTAGAGCACTAAGTTCAAATCTCAAGAGGTCTCTCTGCTATTTAGTTGGGTTTTGTCAACTCTTCTAACTTAAGTGAAAAGCTAAAACAGGAACAGAGATAGAAAATATAATCCAGCTTTGTGTGTGTGTTAAAAAACTTGGCATACTGCTGAAATTAGTCTATTCACATTTCTATCAATTGGCATTAGCAATTGAATTGTGCTATGCTGGTTGGCCTAAGCAAGCTGATAATTGAGTGTCAAAACTCTTTTCTTTTCGTTTATCTCGGGTGCGTTTTGTCTTTGTTTTTATATTTATATTAGCATGTACAAGACACTTGCAGCTTTTCCAAAAGGAGTAATCCAGTTCTTTTATCCCACTTTGTTTCCACAATTTTCAGTTATGTATCGCGTTTCTTGTTGAAAATTCTCCCAAGGTTGAAACGGGTTTTTATGATTTCCCGAAATGCTGAAAAGCACATGGGAGATTTTATCGACACTCAATTAATGAAATCTGTTATAAGTAATTATAAGTTAATTATGTTGAGTGGAATAAACCAACAACGACATTGGATTTAAGCCAGGACATAGTTGTTTTTTTCCATATAGTTAATTAGGAAAGCAGAAAATGTAAAATTGACGTTATAAGTCAAGCTATGATTCCGATTGTAATTTCTTTGACCCTAGATTTATTCACTAAGGAAAACTTGATACGAAGTTCAAAGACCAAATTTGGCATTTGTTTTGTCTTCTTGGGTATTGAACCATTGATTGAAGGTTTTAGTAGGTTAGGTTACAGGATTTACATTTTCGCCCTTTGCACCCAACTCAAACAAGACCCAAAAGTAAGTGCCTAATATTTTCATAGAAATTGGCTTGTAGAAAAAAAAAACACAATGATCTATACATTATACTTTAATATTTAGTGAATGTTAATTATCAGTTGGTAAATAAAATTCTTTAATTACCCAAAGAAAAAAATGAATGTCAAGTTTTGTATGCGATCCTTTGTAGCTAGCGATACGTTTTACAAACAAATCATTATGCGGCGCTTTCCTAAGAAGTCTTGGAAGGGCGATGTAAGCCTAAGCAATTGATGCCCGTGCAGTTACTATTCGCCAACCGGAGTCCCCTCCATATGCTAGACGAGACTGTTAGTGCCGTACGGAAAATCGATGTCAAGAGCAATTAAGAGAACGTAAAAGAGAATGAGAATAAAAGGAAGCTTAATCGCATTAATGAAAACTTTTACAGAAAGTCAACACTGTGTCGAGGGAGAGAGACACCAATACAGAGAATTGTTTGACTTGCTTGAAAGTTTGACTACTTGATTCCCCCTAATAATGCTTAAAAAAATAAACCAAAGTTACAAGACTTGGCATAAATAAGCTAGAAACTCATAGTGAAAATACAGATAGTAAACTACTCTATATTTACAACAAAAAGAACTTAGATTCCTACAAGGTAAAAGCAGGTCCGCTGGCTACAACCTTATCTTTAGCATCCAGGTCTGCGCGCGCGATGTTGGCCACAGGGCATGGGTCGATTGCGCTGACAACGGGGGCGCTGGGGCACAACTTGTTGAGGGGCGTTATTGGCATCTACTTGCGGCTAGGCGCTGGCGAGGGCTATTGATAGGGCAACATAGGCATAGACGCGCTTGTCACTTGGCGCGGCCAAGACCACGGGGCCGTCTATGGCGCAAGGCGTTGTGAGGCTTGCCAGGACGCTATAGGACGCGTCCAAGGGGTCATGGGGCATGGCTGGAAACCCGCCCATGACATTCTCCCCCACCTAAGTTAGCGACGTACTCGGCGCCTTACTTGCAAGATAATCATCGATCAAGCTCTTGTAGGCTTTGAGGTTTGTTGCCCTCTCCTAAGTATTCTCCTCTGTATCACAGCCCTACCATTTCACCACGAACTCTCCGTGATCTTTCCTTGAAGCCTGAATCACTCGATCATCGTAAATATCCTCTGCACGCCTTTTTCTGGTTGAACTAGTGCCTCGAATACTGGGTATTGTGAGTTGGCTCCGCGAAGGATCCTCCGTGTCTTCCCAAAAGGGTTCAGAAGGATGATATGGAAGACTGAATGAATCTTCCACCGGGCTAGGGTATCCACGGTATGCAACTTTCCCAATGCACTTCTCAATGGACAAGGGTCTAATGTACTTTTGCAATAGGCGAGGGTCATCGACCCATGCAAACAAGTATAGCTTTGGAATTTTCATCATCACTTTGTCCCCCACTTGGTATTCAACAAAGCAATGATTTTGATCAGCATGTTTTTTCATCCATTTTTTGGTTTTGACACGATAGCTCTGCATTATCTCCAAATTTTTCTTCGATTCTTTTGAGAAGCTAGCGGTTCGAGGAGATTTTGGCATCTTAGGGCATTCAAAGTGTGTGGGAGTAGCTGTTGATGTCCGATAACAATTTCAAGAGCACTTCTATTTGTACTAGAGTTCTTTTATTAATTGAAACACAATTGAGCAGTATATAGAAGCTTCACCCAATTCTTCTGCAATCCGATAACAAAATAGCGAAGGTATTCTTCCAGCATGCCAATGAACCGCTCCATCTAGCATCAGATTGTGGATGAAAACTTGAACTGTGGCTTAACTTGGACCCAAGGCACTTAAAGAGTTGAGTCCAAAAGTCGCTAGTAAAGCGAGAGTTGCAATCACTAATGGGTCTTTAGGCAGGCCCCAATATTTGACAACATAAGCAAAGAATAGATGAGCTGTATCTTCTGCTGATATATATATTAGAGCTGCTATAAATATAGCATATTTCGATAATCGTCTACCACAACCAAGATAGTTGTAAGACTTTTCGCCTTGGACAATCCGGTGATGAATCCAGTAACACGCTTTCCCAAGGTCTCTTTGGAACAGGCAATGGCTCCAAAAGTCCCGTTTGTGTCAAGCCGTCGGACTTATCTTTCTGGCATACTAGGAGAGTCTTCACATATTGAGCAACAACATCTGCCATTTGAGGCCAATAATGAGCACGGTGCAACAATGCCATTGTGTGTTCTTCCCCTAGGTGGCCGGCCCACAAAGTATCATCGCATTCCATAAATAGAGTCCTTAGCAGATCTCCTCCTTTAGGAACATAAAGTCAGTTCCCGTTCACCTTCAGGAACCAATTTTTCATGTAGAACTGACGAGTCTTGGCCTGTCTTGCTAAGTCGACCAAATACTGTGCAGAAGGATCCTGGTGAGTAGATACTGTATATAGTCTTTTATAGCGGTGGCCACTTCACTCCCCCTTAGGGTGGCGAGTAGGCACACCGATGCTAGGTCAGCCCTCCGACTAAGCGTGTCAGTAACTTGGTTGGTCTTCCCACTCCGGTATTCCAGGTTTAAGTGAAATTCCACTAGAAGTTCCTACCACCTAGCCTGTCGGCCATCTAGCTTTGGCTGGATCATGAAATGACTAACAGTCGTGTTGTGTATCTTGACCACAAACGAGGTTCCCAGCAGATAGTGCCTCCAAAGGCGTAAGAAGTAGACAACAACCAATAAATTTTTTTCATGGGCAGTGTAGCGCCATTCTACATCCTTCAACTTCTGGCTCTCGTACATTACTGGATGCCCCTCTTGTAGTAAGACTCTGCCCAGAGCATAGTTAGAGCATCATTTGTACTTCAAACGACTTGGCCAAATCAAAAAGATCCAAGACGGGGCTACTAGACATAGCCGCTTTCAATGTGTTGAAGGCCTCCGCTCGCTTGGGACCCCAATCCCAAAGCTTGACTTTCTTTAGAAGATATTTTAATAGCGCTGCGATGAGAGAGTAAATTTTCACAAACCGTCGATAAAAGTTGCATAGGCTAAGGAACGCCCTCTAGGCGTGGATATCCTTGGGGCGGCGACCAATCTGTGACAGCCTGAATCTTCTGTTGGTCCATCTTGATCCACCCTTCTTAGATGACATGTCCGAGGAAGTCGATCTATTTTTGGGCGAAGGAGCACTTGGATAGCTTACATATAATTCGTGCTCCCGCAGCCGAGTTAGGAGCTTCCGCAGGTACTCTAGGTGTTCCTCCAATATTTTTCTATATACCGCAATGTCATCCAAGTAGACCACTACAATTCGTCAATTACTCTCGGAAGACTTGGTTCATCAGGGTGCAAAATATGGTAGGAGCATTAGTCAAGCCAAATGGCATGAGCAGGAAGTCGTACGATCCATATGTTGTCACACAGGTCGTCTTGTCTTCATCTCCATCAGAAATCCGGACTTGCCAATAACCTATCTTCATATCTATTTTGGTGAACATTGTAGCACCACCCAGAACAGGTCTGCCATTAGCGGGACAAGGTACTTTTTCTTCAGGGTAATTTTGTTTAGGGCTCGATAATCTAGATATAGTCATAGGGTGCCATCATGTTTCTTTTGGAACAGCACATGGGACCGATAAAGGGACTTAGAGGGCACAATGATCCCCGTGTCCGGCATTTCTTTCAACTATCTCCAAAGCATGGTGAGTTCGGGTTGTGACATTCTATAAGGCGCTGGGCGAGTGGCTTTGCACCCAGCACCAACTCAATCTCATGGTCCACAGTTCTCCTCGGCGGGAGCTGCTTTGGCATGTCCTGTGGCATGACGTCTTCAAACTCCTTTAGCAACTCCTTAACGGGCGTAGGAATGGGACCCGAAGAGCATTCAATATCTTCAATACAGAGGGTAGCCAGGAACGTGGGTTCATGTCTTTTGACTCCCTTCTTCAACTGCAAGGTCGAGATGTTCCCCGCGACCATCTTTATGGTTGTGCATGGGATAATACAGGACTTGGCCTCGTTTGCTCCCATCATCAGTAGCATGTCTGCATAAGGTACATGAATGATGTTGGTTTGCCTCATGAATTCCAGTCCAACTATCAATTTGAAGTCACCTATGATCACTACACGCAAGTTGAATTTTCGTTCATAAGGACCACCCAGCTTCACTGGCACTCCTTTGGCTATTCCACCCACTGGATGAGGCGAGGTGATAGCCTTGACACGATATCTGTCATTTCGTACGACTAGACCAAGGTGCTCTACCTGAGTCGAGGCTAAGTAATTGTGAGTAGCGCCCGTGTCTATCATCGCCCGAATGGATTTCCATTAACTTTCATTTTGACGAACATTAGGGTCTTCTCTTGGTTAAGTGGAGGCTCCTTATCCGCCTTCGTTTTCCTTTTATTGGTGGTTGAGCATGGGTCTTTATTCTTACAGATACCGGCACTAGTTCCCGCTAAGGCCTCAGAAATAGAACAAACAAGTGCGTTGAAGGCATCTATTGGTTCCGTATGATAAGCATCATTTGTATCGTCATCCGTCTCATCATCAAAAGTTTGACGCGCGTTCATTTGTGTTTGTGGGTATTCATTGTTCCAATTTGGCCTACCGCAATGACGACATCCTAAAGGGGGCTTTCTCCCCCGATCATTGTTGTGAGATGCAGCACTATTGCTGCCTAAGGAAGGAGCCTTAGATTTGGTTGCACTCTGATCTCCTCCACTTCTGCTTGGGCCACCATTGCTAGGTTTTCCCGCTTTGTATCCTCCTCGGATAGGCGGTTGAGGGCTATCCTTCCGAGCTTCCAATTGGTAGTTCCCAATGCATTCCACTGCTTGGATCACCTTGGGTAAAGTATCTACCCTTTGTCTTTGCAGCTCCATACGAGCATAAAGTTTCAAATTTTTCAAGAATGTGAAGCGTTTGTCTTTGTCCCCCATGTCCGTTACGTTCTACATAAGTGCGGAGAATTCTCGCACCTAATCTCAGATTGACTTGGTCTGGTGAAGCTCCTGGAGCTTTCTCCGCGCATTGTACTCAATATTTTTTGGAAAGAATTGTAAGCGTATGGCTGTCTTTAGGTCTCCCCATGTCTCAAGAGTATCTTTACCAGCCTGATGGTGTCATACTTCACCCGCCACCAGAGTTTAGCATCACCCTTAGATACATGGCAGCAATTGCTACCTTTTTTGCTTCTTCTAACTTCGCACGACATCACTGTTCGATGTCAAAGTAAAGCTCTCCATTTCCTTGGCATTTCTAGCACCATTGTAGGGCTTTAGTTCAGGAATCTTCAGCTTTTGTGGCATATGGGTGAGATTCACAGCACCCCCGATGTGGTTTTCGCCTCCTCGGCGTCGGCCTTGTAACATAACATTGACAATATTGAGCTGGCCCGTCAAGTTTTCTATGGTTTGCTACATGGCAGTCACCCTGTCTGCTTCTTGTGTCCTATAGTCTAAATCCTCGGTCCGCTCCAATTGGATCCCCTCGAATTTACTAAACATTTCAGCTGCCTCTATTGCTGTCGTTTGCCGGTCTCCTTCAGAGTCGCGACTGATATTTGTAATGTCCCCTTCTCCATGCCGCATCCTGCAGTCCAGGTCGTCCAACCTTTGCACTAGGTTGGTTCTTAGATCAGGCACTGTACTCGCGATGGATCGTAATACGTTAACCATCTCTTCAAGGGCCACAATGTTGTCCCTATGATTCACCATGGTCAGAAATAGTGGCAATGATAATGTGTTCTCTCGTCCAATGTCGAGTCGAGGCTCTGATACCAACTGTTACGCAGCGCATTCCTAAGGAGTCTTAGAAAGGCGACGTAAGGTTAAGCAACCGATGTCCGTGCGGTTACTATCTGTCAATTGGGGTCCCCTCTGTACGCTTGATGTGACTGTTAGTGCATCACAAAAAAATCGATGTCAAGAGCAATTGAGAGAACAAAAAAGAGAATGAGAATGAAAGAAAGCTTGATTGCATTAATGAAAACTATTACAAGAAGGCAACACCACCAATAGAGAGAATTGTTTGCTTGCTTGAAAGTTTGACTACTTGATCCCCCTAATAATGCTTAAAAAAATAAATCAAAGTTACAGGACTTGACATAAATAAGCTAGAGAATCATAACGGAAATACAGGAAGTAAAACTACTTTATATTTACAACAAAAATGACTTAGATTCCTAAAAAGGAAAAGTAGGTCTGTTGGCGGCAACTTTGCCTTTAGCATCAGGGTCTGCGCGCGGGAGCTGGCGCAGGGCATGGGTTCGATTGCGATGACAACGGGTGAACTGGGGCGCAGCCTGCCGAGGGGTGCTGTTGGCATCAGCCTGCGGCTGAGCGCTGGTGAAGGCTATTAATGGAGCTACATAGGTACATGTGCGCTTGTCACTTGGCGCAATTAAGACCACAGGGCCGTCCGTGGCGCTAGACGTTGGGAGGCTTGCAAGGACGCCATGGGGCGCGTCCAAGGGGTCATGGGACATGGCTGGAAAGACGCCCATGACAACAAATGCATTATTTTGGGGGGCGGATTTAAAGGTTTGTTTATGGAGCGCGTGAACCCATGGTCTTTTTACCAAATTAGGTATTTTATATATATATATTTTAGAATTGGACTAATATTATATGTTGGCATCCATGCTCCACAAAGGCTGAATGTTGTACTTAGATGAATACTGAGTTATGTATCCAAAGGAACAAATATCAATTCTCACTTAATACTTTTTTCTCTTCTTTCTTTTGATGCACCCATATTCTAAAAATTCTAGATCCGCATATGTTGGTTGGCATTTCACATGTGTACAACTGTATACAATCTGCGTTGCGACTCTTGTGAACATTTCAATATTTTTATACTCCCCTTGTCGCAAAACGTCATTGCAAACAATTCTGTAACGAAGGTTTTCTTTCGAAAATATTTTGAACTATACAAAACTGTAGTATATAGTACTTTCTTTGTCTTTTTGTTGGAATTATTTTTATTAATCATGGGTTTTATAAGGGGTTTTTCTATAAACTTGTGAGTTATAGCATATTTTAATGTAACTTTAAATAGTACTTAATGTTTATTTTAGAAGAAATTGACCAATGAATTTTGTGTAATCTTATTCCTCTCCTGTTTGGCCAATCTTTTGAAAGATAAAAGTGCTCATTAAAAAAAACCACTTATTTTAGTGAATTACTATTCGTTTTGAGGCAGGAAAGTATGTTACTAAGTTTCTATAAGTACATAAATAAAATATATTTCAAAAAATTAAGAAAATCATGAAGAGATGCTGCAGAGAAAAGTAAACGCATTGATCATAATGCAAATGCAACACTCGTCAATTTTTATTGTGGTGTATATAAATTAGATTTTCGCTTTCCAAAGTCCATCTCCTCAGGTCAGAGGTTGCTGGACATCGAGCCATATTTAACCCCCTCAACC
>MCJB01051297.1:0-33679 GCA_002018475.1 Nicotiana obtusifolia | reverse complement strand
CCCCACCCCAAACGAAACACCCACCTCGTGTGTCTGTTTGCAGCGAACGAATTGATCTCAGCAAAAATATAATCTAAGGTATGTTCCATCATGCTAATCTGGGCAATTCAATCTTCTATCTATTTCTCAACCATACTTGAGAAATTACTAACATAAAAGACCCAATAAGTTTGATGCCTAATGTAGCATAACTTTTGCAATTTCATTTTTCTTTCATTAAAGGAAAAAAAGTAAAGCACTTGATTATTGATTCTGTAACTTAGGTCAAGATACCATATGAACTTATGTGACTGCTTGTATGTAGCATAACATGTTTGGTTGTTCATTAATTGTTGAAAAACAAAAAAGATTGCTCTTTTATCTTCTTCTTTTTGGTTTGTTTGTTTGTTTTGAAATCTTGAATTCTTTGTTCCTCTTCTTGAAATTGTTGGGAAACAGAGAGAGACAATGGGGAATTTGCTTTGCTGTGTACAAGTGGACCAATCCACTGTGGCTATAAAGGAGAGATTTGGCAAGTTTAATGATGTGCTTGAGCCTGGATGTCATTTCTTGCCATGGTGTATAGGCAGCCAGATTGCTGGATACCTTACTTTAAGGTTGCAGCAGCTTGATGTGCGATGCGAGACAAAGTCAAAGGTGCATAAATTAATACTATTTGGTGTAAACACTCATTGTGGATAAGTTTTTGCCGTTAAAGGTATTAGCTTTTTTTTGAATGCCAATTGTTTTTCCAACAATACTTTTTCGCTTTTTCATTAGTTCATTACTATCATAACATGGAATGGAAGTTCTCCAGTCTGCCACCTAAATCTCTTAGCATATGGCTTGAAATGGCAGTTTTCCCTTAATTCTTAGATAATCAGTTCATGTTACCATAACATAACATACTTTGGCTTTTCAAAATGTCGAAGTCTTGACTTTTTGTTTAACTTTTAACTAACAAGAATCACTAAAAGGTTAAACCAAGAGGTTAGAAGTTCAGTCACCAAGTGAGCAAAGTTGGAACGAGCCACTGTATAGATGGTCGTGGGGGATTACCATATCAAAACAAAAATGTAAAAGATTGTTGAACTATTAATGCAAAGATGATGTTATGTTAATAAATTTGTATTGTCTTGATCATCTCCCTTCTTTCTTCTTCATTTTTTTTTTGTTGCTTTTTGTAACTTATTTTACCTCCCCTTACCCAGCGGAAAAAGTGGTTTCTATGTTTTTCTTGGTGACTCGAACCCTCCAACCTAATGGTTGAAGGTGGAGGTGTCCCACCACTAAAAGAACACCCGTCCTTGTATCGTCATCTCTGTTTTTCTGCTTCATGTTTACTGAGCCAAGTAGTCTTCAAGAGCGCAAGCAACTACTTCAGTTAACTTGGATTTCAATAGATTATGAGCAGATAATTGGTATGGTAGTAGAATCTAAAATGGTTCTTGCTAGACTGCTAGTTCACATTTTATAGCACACGTCTGTCTGTCCTTGTTCACCTTTGTAAACATTTAGGTTCTGGCTTCAATCAAGTGAAAGGACATCATGTGAACCACCATATTGAATCATGGTAATCTAATATGGACTATCTCTCAACTGTGAGCAATGACCGTAATCTACAGCATGTCCTTTTCCTTTGTCATGATTTAATGGTTAAAATCCTTCATTTATTGTGCAGGATAATGTATTTGTAACTGTTGTTGCTTCAATTCAATATCGTGCTCTGGCTGATAAAGCTACTGATGCTTTTTACAAGCTCAGTAATACTCGATCCCAGATCCAAGCCTATGTGTTTGATGGTATGAAAATATGAATCTCTTAGATCTTTCTCTCTCACGGTGGAAAATAAAAAGCGATAGTAATATCTAAAGGTTCTGTGTGCTGCAATTGCACGAGCTGGTGATTCAACTTTTGAGTTTTGACGATCACAATACTTGACGTTCTCTTGTTTGAACTTATTATTTCCTTCATATAATGGCCTCTCTCATGACTCTACAGTTATCAGAGTGAGTGTTCCAAAGCTAAATCTGGATGATGTCTTTGAGCAGAAGAATCAAATTGCTAAGACAGTGGAGGATGAACTTGAAAAGGTAATTCATGCCCATCATAAACAGTATTAGCAAAATGACAAGCAATGATGGTCATTGTACTCATCTTCCTTTGGATGATATGTAGGCAATGTCTGCTTATGGATATGAGATTGTTCAGACGCTCATAGTTGATATAGAGCCAGATGAACATGTCAAGCGAGCTATGAATGAAATCAATGCAGGTATCATATAACCTTTTCCTTAAGCCAGTCTGATGTAGGTAACACATCCTTTCTCTGTATCTAATAGCTGTAATTCATTATATGTGAAAGTTCTCTGGTGATTTATAAATAACTGATGAAATTAAGTGTGATCAGGTCTGTGAACCTACAAAAGTAGCAATTTCAGAATTCTGGAGGGACCGAGATGTAAAAAACATGAAAGATAAATATATAACTTGGGATTGACTAAAATACTTATTATGGTGGAATATTACTAAGCAGAGGACACATGAACCCAGATAAAAGAACATGGATAATGGACTAGAGGAAGGATTTGGCCTCTTAGATGTGCAAATTGTACCATGGCTGTCTCCTTTTCTTTGGGAGAATCAAACATTTAGCTTGTGTGTATCTCAAGCTTGCTCATAATTCTCATGTGAAGCATGAGAACATGATCAACCTCAGTCTTCCGCTACTCGTGTTCCCCACCTTTATTTGCTTTTAAAAGGGCATAAAGTGTATGATGATTCGATTTCGGAAATATATAAGTATAAAGAAAATGGCCTCTTGGTGTTTTCAAGAAAAGATCTCACTCGAAAGGAGAATAAATACTATTGTAGCTAGGTTTTGTTGACGACATTGGACTATTTTATCCATAATCTAAGGCCAGATGTAGTATATTTTGAGCTTCAAGCTAATAGTTGGTTTACATCAAAACTATGGCAGCTGCAAGAATGAGAGTAGCTGCCAATGAGAAAGCAGAAGCTGAAAAAATTGTCCAGATTAAACGAGCTGAGGGTGATGCTGAGGCTAAGTACCTGGCGGGGCTTGGGGTTGCTAGACAACGCCAGGCCATTGTGGATGGTTTAAGGGACAGTGTTCTTGGCTTCTCAAGTAATGTCCCAGGAACGAGTGCCAAGGACGTCTTGGACATGGTCCTCATCACTCAATATTTTGACACCATGAAGGAAATTGGTGCCGCGTCTAAATCCTCAGCAGTCTTTATCCCACATGGACCTGGAGCTGTTAGTGACATTGCAGGGAAGATTCGACATGGATTGCTCCAGGGTTCAACTGTCCAGCAACAAAATCTTTTATAAATGTGTTTCACCAAGTCTCGTGTGCTTGTGTTTTGTATGTAATGTTTCTTCTTGATGTGATCGTGATGGCCATTATTGTTCATTACATATGTGTAATTAGATGCAGTTTTTAAAGTCTCAGTGTTCGTCTGTCTAAAAGTCAGGTTTTAATGATTCGTTCACATATTACTACGTACCAGAGAGCTTAGGCTGTGGAAGAGAGCAGATCTATGATGCCAAAGAGTTGTAAACTAAAGGTTGAATTAGTGATCTTTTACTTGACATATCCCGAAGCTGATCCAAATTGTCTACATCGGGAACATCTTGTTCTCTGGAGTCGTCTTTCCTTTCAGGCAGCAGTTGGGAGCAATGTTACACGAGTTCTACATCCCGAAATTACATAGATCTGAAAACCAACACTGCGCGTTGATTGAAACGTTTACCTACAATTAGTGTTTACACCAATCCGATGAATACATAACAAGTGTTTTCATTTTCACTAAACTGTAATTAGTTAATACACATTTTCATAGATTGAGGTAAATACATACTTCTGCTTTCACATTTTCACTAAACCATAATTTAGTTATTACACATTTTCACCTCAATCTATTAGTTAACGGTAAGTTAATATAATTTGGTGTAAACGCTGGTGCAGGTAGTTTTTTATTAGGCAACACCCTGAAGAATCTTAGTTGCTTCAAATTTCCTCTGTTCTCAATCGAAACCTACCTTTCAATTTCAAAAAACAGAGAAACTGAAAAGGAAGTCACAAATTACTAGTAATCCATAGTTTTCTCTTGGAGTTTATACGCATTTTCGACTTGGTTCTTTTAGCTTCACGTCATTTTAACAAGTTTTTCGTTGCTAATGAACGTTGAATTTGGACAATTGATGTTTTGTATTTGTTGTTTTTGAGTTGCTTTTCTCGTACAGTCGCATATTAGTATTATTATTGAAAAATGTAGTGACTGATTCCCACTGAAAAGCAAAATTGGTATTATTTCAACAAAGTCTATCACACGTGCAGCACTTTTTTTTGTTTTTTAGTTTTCCACCCAATATCCGATACTTATATTGGGGCCCGACTAAATTCGAACTCGCCGGAAAGTTCCACATTGGGGTAAAGCGCTCCCTAATAAATGCGACTCCACACCCAGAACTCGAACCCGAGACCTCTGATTAAGGATGAAGGAGTACTTACCGTTCCACCACAAACCTTGTTGGTCACGTGCAACATTTGTTCGCATGTAGAAGTGCTAATAGCTGGCCAAACCTTAGTGTCCGAATAAAGGTAACTCAGGAAAAGGAGCAAAGTAATATCGCTCAAAAATATTTAGCAAGAAAACTGGATTAAGAAAAAAATGATTCAAAGTGACAAAGTGAAACCAACTAAACACGTGTTATCATGTAAATGGTCAGTAAAATATATAATTTACTCCCTAATTTTTAAGAAATTGAGAATAACAATCTTCCCTGGTCTAAATGCGACTGCTTCCATTGCTTGTATTCAAAGTGTTTTTGGGATCTGGGCACAATCCAGCTTCCATTGCTTGTATCCCAAATCGTTTTCCTTTTTTCTTTTTCAAAATTGTCTAATATCAATTAGACGAAGTGTTTGGCAATACTAGAATACTTTTGATAGACATGCGATTAATAACGTTGATACTATAAATTATCTGTTGGCCTCACCTAATTACACTCTATATGAGTGCTGCTACTGTTCTCAAACTGCTAATGGATCAAATTAAGTGAAAGATTTGGAAGTGTTGAACCCCAAAAAAAAAAAACTTGCAAATTGAATTTCAAAAAAAGAAAAAAGAAAAAAGAAGAAAAAGATAGAAGTCTGATCAATAGTGAAGAAAACTGTAGGCTGACATATTAGCTTTCACATCTTCGGCAGATTATAATAATCTACTTTACTCACTGGCACCTTCACATCCAAGACCAACATAGAAAGTCAGGGGAAGCACATCCGTGAACTTGAACTTTGGGTTTGCATAACATCTAAAGAGAAATACTATTAGTTTTTGTTGAATACTGGATCATGTCCACCAGCTAGTTAACAAACGAAAGTTCCAGGTCGAAACCAATACATAACTGCTCGGATTACAAAAAGACTACTAAGGAACTACCAAGAGATGCCACTAGTTGAGTATCCAGAGAGGTTCACAAATCTTCAAGCAATTTGAGATTTTTGGCGCTCATACTGAAGAATAGGCTCTTCCACCTGTAGACACGAAAAATGTGACAAGATTGATTTTCAGCATTATGAAATATAACCAAGTTCCTCTGGAGAAATTGATGCATACCAGGCTTGCTTTCCTCTTGCGCTTATCCTGACTGGACCTGCTACAGTTAACTGTCTCAAACTCATTACATTTGTTGGTGCTTCCATATGATTTTCCATTCTCATTTCCAGGTACAAAACTCTCACTAGAAGCTATGGGCTGCAAAATGTCGTATGTTAAGAATTATTCCTGCAGAACTTTCAGTAACAAACTTTTCAGATTAATGACAAATTCATGAGTGAACCAACCTCAGTTCTGCTTGTTGGTGTGTTTCCATGGTTCCTTCGCTTTGAGGCTGTTTGATCGCTCAAGGCAGAGCCATTCTGGTATGCATCAGATTTGCCTCTTGTGCGTGTGAGATCTGATCCAATTGAGTGGAGAGCACCACAAGTGGATAAATCTGTAGGATGGTTTTCTGCAAGTACCAAAGCTGTCTTAGCTTTTGTGATATTAATCTTGATGACAACCATAAAGTGAATTGAGTAAGTACTATGGGAAGTTCTGAATAGTTGGAGGTATTACCTGATTTGTTCATGTCCACATCCTGACCAATGAACATAGTAAAAAAATGGGTTAAAACTTTGGCAGTGCATGAGCTATTGAACTCATATAAACTCGTGATTATTACCATGGCATCTTGCTCTAAGACCTTCTTAACCTCAACCAGCTTTTTCTCAGTGAAGTCAGAATGGATCACACGCTTGCCTGCAATAACAAAAGCAATCCAGCAAATGATGGTAACTGCTATTTATATCGTTCTCCTCCGTGCAAAGCCAAAAATGCAGTTTGCCAGTGGTACCTAGCCTGCGGTTGCTACCAGCCTCAACAAAGCCATCTTGTGTCATTTTATCTATTAGCTTCTTCACGGTAGTTCGATTTGCCTCTCCTCCTAGTTTACTTTGGAGATTGCTAATAGTTACATAGTTCAGGGGAAGAGCATGATACAAAGCCTGAAACAAGACAGTGCCATTACAAACATGCTTTCTGGGAATTAAGCATGTAAATTCAATACAGCTCATAACAAAAACTTTTCAATTAGTGAAATAGAAAACTGGTATATGCACTCCTCTTATAACTTAGAACTTCAGTTAACTAAATGAGAATACTAAACCTCTCCTCATTCTATCGGATCTTATTTGGATATTTAATCTTTCCAAATCCTTCAGGCAGGATTTCATGTATCTGATTTATTTAAAATTCTTAAAATATATAAATCTATATTAAATCAGCATCCATTACTTAAAAAACATGGATCCTCCCTCTAACAGGACCATTACCTTCCCCCTTCATGGTGTCCTCTCAAATTGTCTAGCACCCAGAACACAAAAATAGATTAACACCAGGAAATCTATCCCAAGTGCAACAGATATTTATTATCAGTACTTCTATTGCACCTGATAAATGACAGTTGAACCAACTTGACCCCTTTGATCTCCATCAAGTGAAGTCCAAAGTACTTCTATTTTCTACATCAAAACTACCATTTTGCACATGCAGCGTCTGAGAATATCAATATCCCATTTCACATTTTATAACTACCTGAATCACTTATATTTTTTTCATTTGATCTGGTGATTTGTGGAGCAATAGAAACATTCATCGATCTGGGTGATGGTGGGGGGATGGCATGCATAGAGCAGCATTTACCTTGACAAGGTAGGTGTGCAACATGTAGAAGCGAGGAAAATGAGAACTCTATAAAAACAGAACTCTGTATAAAAATGACCTGCTCTACCTGATAATTTTAGTTGAATGGACCAGTTCCAAAAAGAAGAATGAAAAAGGGCAAAAAGTCGGTCAAGAGTTTCAAAATCCATGTGTGTATATACAGATAGATTCACAAAGTGAATAGATGAAAAAATACTGATCAAAGCAGCTTCATGTAACATGAAAATGCATTTGGAGAAGGATAGAGTGCACCCACTTAGATATCACCAGGACAATGCCGAATATGAAAAGTCTCACCTTCATGTACATGTAATCTTTACCCTTGTCATGCTGCGATTGGTTGCTTCTTTGGTATTGTTGGCCGTCAATTTCTTCTTTCACAATGCCGAACTCATAGTTGAATTTCTACAATTGAGTATTAGTTGGAACAGTGGTATTCCAAAAAGGATATATTACGATCAAATGAAGGAAATATATATGGAAATTATTAACCAGTAAAGGAAAAATTAACAAACCGTTTGCTTGTTAATAATGTAACAGTCAGTGCCAACACTTGAAAGAATGCCTTCCTTAACAAGCTTTTCCATAATTTCTGAAATCAAAATTGAAAGGAAAAAGAAACTGTAGAACTACTTAAATTTGATAGCAAAGATGCTTTATTCATCTTAGCTTTTTCTAATGGTTTTTTGGGCCAAACATTTAGGCTCTGGATGAAGATTATTTGAACAATCTCCTTTATGAAGCGTAGGTTTAGCATGCCCTCATTAGAGGTCCTTCCATTACCTTCAACCAAGACCTGCAACCAGGATAGCATATTAGGTAAACTGGCCAGTTGTGGGAGAAACAGGCACTTTACATGACCACGAGCACCAGAGTTTTTACCTCTGAGATGTCAGGGAAATGAGAGAGAACATCAGTCACTTTAATTCTGTCAGGGTGGTATGAGTTGATCCACTCCTTTAACCTATCAAATTGTTGTTCATCTTCTGCTGGATCCTGAGTATCATCTGAAAAATCAAGTAGCACATTAGAGGTACTTGGCACTATGTCCAGCAAGAAGTTGGCAGTAGTAACAGTACCTTCATCAGCCATATTACCATTATCCTGAGCATCTTGCTTCTCTGTGAAGAGATCATTTCTTAGTTAGACTTATGTGATTCAGAAATACTGAGGTAGGAAATGTTTAAACAATCCACCAAGTGTAGACACATGTATTACCAATTGGTGCAACTATGTATTGGTCATCATCAGAGTGACTGAACTGAAATATATCATCATTTCGCAGACTTTAGTCCGTGCAAACAAATTTAAGAGGATAGTAAGTGCAGTCAAGCTATACATAGGATTGAGGAGAAAAATAATGTTCTACCTCACTATCAGAGTCACTGTCATCTCCCTGGAAGGAATCAGCTCCCAAGCTCACACTATTATCTTGATTATCGTCCTTCTCATCCTCACAAGGATCAAGCACGCTCTTAACCTGTGCAATACCCACATAATGTTAACTGATTGAACATTAAACTGAAAACTATTAACTCCTTCTTCCTGCAATAACTGGCAATACCTTCAGAGCTAACACAAAATGCTTGCTGTTGACATCGCCAACCTCCATTTTTAAAGGACTTTTAGCCCATGGATTAACAGCCTCCCCTTCAGTGCAGCTTCTAAAGAAAGGAGGCTCATAATCAGCAGGCTGCACAACCAGCAATTCTGTTATGAACCTTCATGTGACCAAAAAATTTACAAACCAAGTGCCATTTGAGACTAAAATGTTAAAATGGTAAGAAGTCGAGTGAAGGGCTTACAGTAACATCATCATAATAAAGGAGCTTCATCAGTATCGTTCGCTGAAAAAAAAGTAAAATTAGAAATTAGAAACAAGATATAATTTTCAAAATAAATGAATCAGCGATAATTAATGAATGACGAAGCATGTCTTTATGAATAACATAAAACTTTACCTCTTCTGGCATCTTATCCAAAGTTCTCATCAGCTGAATCAATGTACGGATCATTTTACAAGCAGAACTCCTGAAAGGGTGCTACTTCTTAACTCAACGGTTCTAGCTATCCAAAATCAACTAGCATAAGATAGAACAATAAACAGGAATTTCATCACATCAATATAATTACCTCATCTGATTAGGTGTAATTTCAGTGGTTGAGTTACACTTGAATGTTCCTCCTTTCTTCATTCCAATGCGATTGACATTCATTGACACTTCTTGTCTGTCAGAGTTTGAGTAGGAGAAAGAAACTGCAAGTAGAGAACCAGAAGCATCAGTTATCCTCAAGCTCCAAGATTGAGTTTCAGAAATGATATAAATGCTGAACTACTTAGCCCCTGACATCATTAATCAATTCAAAAATATGATTGTAATTACAGTCCAAATCAAACCATCTTATCTTGTTGTCATACATGCATATTCCTCGATCATTGGTCCATCTATTGTTTCGCACACGCAGAACAAGAGTGTTTTAAGATACTTCTTCTGCAATGCATCATAAACACCTACAAGCAACAAAGAAATGTAAAGAACTGACAGGGAAGAATATAAAACTTAACTCAAAGTATGGCTAGTCAAGTATGGCAGACTAGCCAAAGATCAACATGCCTTTTTCCATCCAATCAATCAGTCGACGTGATTCGGCATCCATGGGCATGAGCTTCTTAATTTTCATCTCTGTTAGAGATAGAAGCATTCACTGAATTAACTCAGAAAACTGAAAGAGACTGTCAACATGACAGGTTTAGCAGAAAAAGGTTACCTAAAGCTGGAACGGATTTATCACTGAAATATTCCTCAGGGAAAAGGCCTCTGACGTAAGTAATGTTGAATAAAGCAATGCGCAGCAGGTTCCTTGTCTGTTTTTTAAAACCAAGAAGGAATACATGAGTACGTAAATGACACATGCGATGGTGAAAACCATGAAGGACTAGGAATTTAAAAAGTTAGATTAAATGACAAATAGATCAAGTGACAATTCAAATTGGCAAACTAACCAGAGAGACAAACACAGCACAGATTATCACATTGTAAAAGCTGAAAAACTCATAAGTTAATTCATGGAAGAACTTGATAACTTTGAATTTAATGCCTAAACTTCTCTATGGATTTACCCAAACTAATTTAGTAACAAAAGGATCACAGTAGGACATATATTGTTTTTGCATTTGTAACTGGAATATGTTAGTTTTGACACTCGCTGGAATATTTTAGCTTAGAGAAGTTAGCAACCAAAAACCATAATTTTGGAAAATGGTCAACGTAGCGTAAATAACACAGATTAAGGCAGGTCGATACAATTTCAGAATATAATACAGAGTTTTGAGACGAAATGAAGTTAACTTCTCTAAATCCAACAAGTTACTTAGATCAGGTTCAATGATATTTCGCACCAGAAGTTCGCTAACAAAGAGATCTAGAAATAATCTAAAATAACCAAAGCTGAAGATGTAATCAACGCTCTAACTAAGATTCCTATCATAGCTACACATAGACTATATGCTTACGTGCTCTTATAGATAATTGCTGTTCGTTAATACCTTTTAAAAATAAAGCTGAAAATAGAAGAGGTCAAAAAGGAACCGAGTTTTCTTCCAATTTTTTTAGGAATTCAATTTTCGAGCGCCTTATAAAACTTATCTTAATATAATATAATCTCGTAACCAATATATAACGAAAAGAAGAAGACAAATTACGAAAAAACAAAAATACAGTCGCGATCATGATTAGTATGAAGTTAACAGGTTATTTACTAGGAGAAGTGAGTCATGCTCCGTAATTTCGGACTCCTTCAGTTTCTGTGCCACAACCTGTAAATTAGATAGAAAATTAGAGTGACAGTATGTGAAATTAACAAATGAATCAAATTCGAAAAGCGAAATTGAACTGAGAAAGCATTATATCTCTGCTATGCGCACCATCGTTTTCCCAGATTTCAGTGGAGAGAGCTAAGAGTTGATGAAGAGAGAGAGAGAAAGATTGGAGAATTGAGCTGAAGTTTCTCGAAATGCTTTGTGAGAAATGGAAGAAATTGGCGGGAGTGCAGGGGACGTGAGTTTATATAAGGTATGATAGCTTGCGCAAGGCGGAGTGCGTGATATAGTGGCTTAACCAGTAATTTTGGAGAAAAGGCAGGGGTTCTAAATTTTTAGTTTTTTCTTTTTAAAGATAGGGGTTCTTCGATCTAAAATTAATTAAGGATAATGCGTTAAATTCAGTCCTGTTATAAATATATTATATTTTATAAATAAGCTTCCTAAAAAAGCTTATCTATATGAGACTACGCCTTAAATATGTTTATCTATTTAGTATTCTATTGGAAATAAGTCTCCTGAAGAAGCTTATCCTTTCGGTACTCCGTTATGGATAAACATCACCCCCGGTAAAAGATTATCTATATCTGGTACAATGAACTTATCCTTTCAGTACTCCGTTATGAATAAACATCACACCCGGTAGAAGATTATCTATATCTGGTATCATGAACTTATCCTTTCGGTACTCCGTTATGGATAAACATCACCTCCGCTAGAAGATTATCTATATCTGGTACAATAGCAGCTTGCAAACGCAGCTTACAGGCAACTTCCTTTTTTCTATAAATAGAGGAGATTTCAATTCATTATGTACAGAAGTTTGAAGTTTGAATAATATATCAGTTTCTCTCTATATTTGTCTTTACTTTACAGTCTTTAATTTATAATACGTTATCAGCACGAGATTCTGCCATGTTGAGCAAATACTTTGAAAGTATCAGAGGTACGAACTTTCTTTTTCTAAATAATGTCAAATCTTTCTAAACTTGAATAGTAGTCCTGGATATATCGGGCAAAAGCTACATGTCTTGGGTGCTTGATGCTGAAATTCATCTTGATGCGACGGGTCTGGCAGACACCATCAAGGACAAAAATCAAGTATCAAACCAAGATCGTGCCAAAGCAATGATATTCCTATGTCATCACCTTGATGAAGGCTTGAAAATGGAATACCTCACTATTAAAGAT
Organism: Nicotiana obtusifolia; assembly: GCA_002018475.1. Taxonomy (NCBI): domain Eukaryota; kingdom Viridiplantae; phylum Streptophyta; class Magnoliopsida; order Solanales; family Solanaceae; genus Nicotiana; species Nicotiana obtusifolia. The sequence goes on along the minus strand of MCJB01051297.1, from coordinate 21,397 downwards.
CCAGTCATATTGTGGAATAATTTGAAAGATAGATATGATCACCTGAAGATGGTCGTTCTTCCACAAGCACGTTATGATTGGACTCATCTAAGGCTACAAGATTTTAAATCTATCTGTGAGTATAATTCTGCTATGTTCAGAATTATTTCCCAATTGAAATTATATGGTGATAATATCTGATCATGATATGTTGGAGAAAACTTTCACCAGTTTTCATGCCTCGAATATGCTCCTGCAGCAACAATATCGAGAGATGAGATTTAAAAAGTATTATAAAATTATCTCACATCTTCTTGTAGCCGAGAAACATAATGGAATATTAATGAAAAACCATGAAAGCCGACCTACTGGTTCTTGTCCATTCCCTGAAGTGAATGAGACGAACTTCCACCAAGCTAAGCATGGAAGAGGACATGGCCCCAGTCTTGGTCATGGCCGTGGTCAGGGAAGAAACTCTAATCATGGTAATAATGCACCAAAGAACCCTCCTCACCATCAGCAGTTGAAAAGGAAGGAACAAAAGCATGAAGCGGTGCAAGCAGCAAAGGCAGAAAATGCATGCTACAGATGTGGAGCAAAAGGACACTGGTCACGTACATGTCGTATGTCAAAGCACCTGGTTGAGTTGTATCAAGCCTCCCTGAAGAAGCCAGAGAAAAATGCTGAAGCAAATTTTATTTCTGAAGATAATTTGGACTTCATGCATTGGATGTAGCTGATTACTTTGCACTCCCGGAAGGAGAAACAAGTCATGTGATCGGTGATGAATCTGTAGAAATGTAAATATTTTAACTTTTGTTGTTTGTAGTAGATAGTATGATTATGTAATTGTTGTACATAAATAAAAGTTATGCTTTGATAATGATGTTTACTATCATATTTATTTTATTTATGTCATTTTGAAGAATATAGATAATCCTCAAATTATGTTTGGATCAAAGACCAATCATGAAGATATTTGTGTAATTAATAGTGGAACAACTCATGCCATACTCAAAGATCAGAAATACTTTTCTTATTTGCATAAGGAAAATGCAAATGTTTCAACAATTTCTGGTAATATAAGTTTGATTGAAGGCTCCGGAATAACCACTATATTTGTGTCTAAGGGAAAAAAACTTATAATAGACAATGCATTATTCTCCTCCAAATCGCGAAGAAACTTGTTGAGTTTTATAGATATCTTTCGAAATGGGTATCATGTTGAGACGATAGATGAAATGAATATGGAATATATTTGTATTACAAAGAATGTTTCTGGCCAAAAGTGCATTGTAGAAAAGTTACTAACTTTATCTTCTGGCTTATGCTATTCAAAGATTAGTACAGTTGAAGCACACTCTATCATAAATCAGAAGTTTACTGATTCAAATATTTTTGTGCTTTGGCATGGCCGTTTGGGCCATCCTGGATCAACAATGATGAGACGAATTACTGAAAATTCGAGTGGGCATCCATTAAAGAACCTGAAGATTCTTACAAATAATGAATTTTCTTGTGATGCTTGTTATCAAGGCAAAATGATCACTAGACCATCACCAATGAAGGTTGGCATTGAATCCCTGCCTTTTTAGAATATATACACGGGGATATATGTGGACCTATTCACCCACTAAGTGGGTTGTTTAGATATTTTATGGTCCTAATAGATGCATCTTCAAGATGGTCTCATGTGTGCGTACTATCATCTCGCAATCTGGCATTTGCAAAGCTATTAGCCCAAATAATTCGATTAAGGGCACAATTCCCAAATTATCCTATAAAGGCTATTCACCTTGATAATGCTGGAGAATTCTCATCTCAAGCTTTTGATAATTATTGTCTATCAGTTGGGATAAAAGTTGAACATCATATAGCTTATGTTCATACTCAAAATAGCCTTACAAAGTCATTTATTAAATACCTGCAATTGATAGCAAGACCACTACTTGTGAAAACAAAATTGCCCACTACTATTTAGGGCCATGCTATCTTGCATGCAGCATCACTTATCCGTCTCAGACCGACACATTATAATAAATATTCTCTGTCACAATTAATTTTTGGTCATGAAGCAGATATTGCCTATCTACGAATTTTTGGATGTGCTGTATATGTGCCAGTAGCACCACCACAACGCAGTAAGATGGGCCCACAGAGAAGGTTAGGAATATATGTTGGGTTTGAATCACCCTCTATTATTCACTATCTTGAATCATTGACAGGAGATTTATTTACTTCTTGATTTGCAGATTGTCGGTTTGATAAAACAAATTTCCCACAACTAGGGGGAGAGAAAAAGGAAATCAAAAGAGAAATTATGTGAAAAGTTTCATCATTATCTCATTTTGATCCACGTACCCCTATATGTAATCTGAGGTCCAGAAGATCATCCATTTATAAAATATAGCAAATCAAATGCCAGACGCATTTACTGATTTGAAAACGATAACTAAGTCACATATCCCTGCAGAGAATGCGCCTATCCAAATTGATGTCCCAGCAGGACCATCTACTAGCATAAGAGCTAGTGAACCTAAAGCATGCCTAAAGCGTGGTAGGCCTTTGGGTTCTAAGGATCGAAATCCTCAAAAAAGAAAATCGACAAATGATAACGATACTACGAAGGGATCTCCTGAAGAGACCCAAGATCTAATTAGTTATGAGATTCCTGAAGAAATCAATGAACCCGAGACTCAAGTGAGTGAGAAGCTTTTAATAAGTATTACTGGTGAAGTGATTAATTTAAATTGATCTAAAATAGTGGTGAATAATATTTTTGCATATAATGTTACAATTAATATTATGCAAGATAGTGAGGATCTTGAACCCCGATCTGTCGAAGAATGTTGACAAAGATCTGATTAGCCAAAATGGCAAGAGGCAATTCAATCAGCATTGAACACACTTGCTAAAAGAGAGGCCTTTGGACCAGTAGTCCAAACACCTGCTAGTATAAACTCAGTTGGTTATAAATGGATTTTTGTGCGGAAAAGGAATGATAAAAATAAAATTGAAAGATATAAAGCTTGCCTTATCTCACAAGCATTCTCACAATGACCTGGAGTCGATTTTGACGAAACATATTCACTTGTTATGGATGCCATAACATTTCGATAGCTCATCAGTTTAGTACTACATGAAAAGCTTGAAATACATCTAATGGATGTAGTTACAGCTTATCTGTACGGTTCACTTGATAATGAAATTTATATGAAAATCCCTAAAAGGTTTAAAATACCTTAAGCAAATCCAAAATCTCGGAAATGTATTCAATTAGATTACAAAGATCTTTGTACGGTTTAAAGCAATCTGGGCGTATGTGGTATAATCACCTTAGTGAATATTTGCTAAAAGAGGGTTACATAAATGATGTTATTTGTCTATGTATTTTTATAAAGAAAATGGCATCAGAATTTGTTATACTTGCTGATTATATTGATGACATAAATCTTGTTGGAACTCCAGAAGATCTCCAAGAGGCAATTGAATATCTTAAGAAAGAATTTGAGATGAAAGATCTTGGAAAGACAAAACTTTGTCTTGGTCTGCAAATTGAGAATTTAGCAGACGGGATCTTTATCCATCAATCTCCTATACTGAAAGGGTCTTAAAACGCTTTTACATGGACAAAGCACACCCATTGAGTACACCAATGGTTGTTTGATCACTTGAAGTGAATAAGGATTTGTTCCGACCTCCAGAAGAGGATGAGAAACTTCTTGGTCCCGAAATACCTTATCTTAGTGCAATTGGTGTACTTATGTATCTTGCTAATTCTACAAGGCCTGACATAGCATTTTCTTTTAATTTACTAGAAAGATATAGCTCTTCTCCTACACGGAGACATTGGAACGGGATTAAGCATATATTGCGATATTTAAAAGGAACACTTGATATGGGTTTATTTTATTCTAACAAAGATAGTGCAGATCTTGTTGGTTATGCAGATGCAGTTTATTTATCTGATTCACACAAAGCTCGATCTGAAATCGGGTACGTGTTTACATGTAGAGGTACTGTCATATCATGGCGCTCCACAAAGCAATCTATTGTTGCTATTTCTTCAAATCATGCTGAGATAATAGCCATTCATGAAGAAAGTAGGGAATGCGTATGGTTGAGATCTGTGATTCATTTTATTCAAGGAAAATGTGGTTTGGAATGTGATAAAAGATCCACAATTCATACGAAAATAATGCTGCATGCATAGCCCAATTAAAGAGAGGATTTATAGAAGGAGATAGAACGAAGCACATTTCACCAAAATTATTCTACACACATGATCTTCAGAAAAATGGTGACAATGATGTGCAACAAATCTGTTCAAGTGACAATCCGGCAGATTTATTCACTAAATCTTTGCCAACTTCAACTTTGAGAAGATGGTATAGAAGATTGGAATGGGGAGACTCAAATATTTGAAACAAGGTTTTTATCAAGGGGAGTAAAATACACGCTATACTCTTTTTCTCTTACTAAAGTTTTTCCCACGGGGTTTTGCTTATAAGGTTTTTAATGAGACAACTAGTTATGCGTATTACTAAATATGTGTACTCTTTTTCCTTCACTAGAATTTTTTTCCACGAGGTTTTTCCAAGTAAGGTTTTGATGAGGCACATTATCTTTTAATGAACATCCAATGGGGAGTGTCATAAATATATTATATTATGGATGTTCATTTAGTATTACTTTGTAAATAAGCTTCCTGAAGAAGCTTATCTATATGAGACTCCGCCGTAAATATTTTTATCTATTTAGTACTCTATTGGAAATAAGTCTCAAGAAGAAGCTTATCCTTTCGGTACTCCGTTATGGATAAATATCACCCCCAGTAGAAGATTATCTATATCTGGTACAATGAGCTTATCCTTTCGGTATCCCGGTATGGATAAACATCACCCCCGGTAGAAGATTATTTATATTTGGTACAATGAGGTTATCCTTTTCCGTACCTCGTTATGGATAAACATCACCTCGGTAGAAGATTATCTCTATCTGGTACAGTAGCAGCTTACAAGTAGCTTACACAGCAGCTTGCAGAAGCAGCTTCCTTTCTTATGTAAATAGAGGAGATTTCAGTTCATTATGTACAGAAGTTTGAAGTTTGAATAATATATCAGCTTCTCTCTATACATGTCTTTACTTTACATTCTTAATTTCATAACAAGTGCTTACTTTTCTTCTTTATCATAATGGTTTATTTATGTTAAAGAAAATAAATTTACTAATCATTTTTAGTTTACTTGAATATATCACTCATGCATGTCTAACAAAGTAGCTTAATTATTGAATATTTGTTTACCCGTAAAACAGTACAATTGAATTTATACGTGGTTTTTAGACAAGTGAATTAATTTGATCCTGAAATAATAAAATAATTAAAGAAGTGCACAATACTTAGCCTTGAAATGATGATAAAATCACGAAGAACAATGAATTGGGAGCAGAGCTTCTGGGCACAATAATGATGAAACCAAAGAACAAGAAAGTAAAAATGTATAAAGTTTTTTATTGATTATAGCGTAAGTTTGCCTGAAAATCATGTCATTTACAATGATAACAGAGATCACTATTTATAGCTGCACCTAGAGAACAAGGTCCTAGAATCATGCCCTTCTTTAATGTCAATTATGAGGGCCATTGAAGAAGGTGTAATAGTGAGCATAAATTCTCTATAACGGGCAGTGCACTAAATGCTGTGAAATATTCTCCATTAAATGCTACTTGGTGGAGGGTATTTATTGCATCTTTATGAGCGTTATTCTTTCTAGTGACAGACGGGACAATTGCCTTCGGTTTTAGCTACCCCCCGTCTTAGGTTCCGTGTATCCCTCTTTTGGACGGTCACATAGCATAGCATATTTTACCCTATACAAATAGTCCCCTGGTTTCCGGTGACATAACTTTGTGTCACCAGGAAGTTGGTAGAAGCACTCTTTTGGGCGGGAATTACTATGACTCATTCTGAAAAGCTTCTGACGGTTGATTAGATGCACGTCTCTCTATATTTAATGTCCCGAATATGCGTCATCCCATGGTTCATCATAACTTTTGCCGATTATCGAGGCAATCATGGCCACGAATTTAGCCGTCTAAACCTTTACTTATACGCAACAACCTCTTTTATTCATATTACATAACTCTTCAAACTCTCTTTACTCGACTTGCATCCTGTTCTTCAACCTTTTTTCAACTTTCTTCCAACAAAAAAGTTTTTTCTCACTTCCATATAATGGCTTCTTCTTCAAAGAATACCAGTTCTTCAAAGAACAAGAACAAAGCCGAGGACTCATCTCCTCCAACAGTGGGCACTATCATCCCCAGAAGTCTTGTTACAACAAAAGACTTCGAAGAGAAATTTCCTTCTGCTAGCTCTCGTACATGGGCCGTTAGTCGGTATCCTTCTTCCATCTGTCTTTCTAGCATTCCTGTTGTGAAGGAAGACTGTCATTGCCAGGGCCTAACCATTTTCGCTCTCGATCTGACAGAGCGGGTAACCCTACCCAAGGAGGGTTCACATACTTTTACATGTATCCCTTTACTTTGGGTGCATATTCCTTGAGTGGAGAACTTGAATCCGTTATTGCAGAGTTCTGCCTCCGCTACTAAGTGTGTTTGGCACAAGTAAGTCCTTCTATGTGGAGGACGATTGCATGCCTTTGGTGTTTGTGCCAAGAGACGGGAGAGGATCTATCTTTAGCTCATGTGATAGATCTCTATTCCCCCAAGATCTTCTGGGGGGAAATGATAAACTTCAGCAAACATGGCCACCATGCTCTACTATCTCGCATGGATGCCGACAACGACCATAGGTGGATGGAATGGTTCGTTGTTGTTGCCACCAATGATATTATTCCGGCAACGGCTTCATCCTTTCCGGAATCATGGAACCACACTCATAAGCTCCTTGTTTAATACCCCTTTTACTAGAAATTCCTTTATATTTGTACTAATCCTCCACCTTTCGCCTATTTCAGCAACTCGATGGGTTCCACCTAAGGTTGAAGGCTTGGCCCGGTGGGTCCAGAAAATCTTAGACGTGACTACGCCTGAGATCCGCACATGGAAAGAACTGGCCCTTAAATACGGGTGAAGGCCAAAAATCATGGTAACTCAAACTCGTCTCATTTTTGCTTTTCACGCTAGGAAATTGATTGACTCTTTCTCCATTTTTCCTGAAATCAGGTCTACTTGCGCGCTTGGTTGTTGTCCCTGAGGAGGACTTTTTGGCTGATCCTGCTAACGTGGTGAGGCCGTTTCAGGAGGCGCTTACTCGAACATGTGCCTCCGGCCCTGCTTCGGGCACAAATGTTTCTTCACGTAGTCCCTGACCGGAGAACAAGCAACCAAAAAGAAGGCATTCCTCTACTGCTAGAGGGAAAAATAAGAGGGCAAAGAATGATGCCCACGAGTCGTCTCCGGAAGTCGTGGTGACGAGCCCTCCGCCTGGGCCGGCCATTGATACCGTGATGATTGAAAATGATGGAGAAGCTAGCGAGGAAGGCGCTTCTCTACATGGAAGACGATAACCTTCCTCAACTTAACAGACCGCTCAATTCGTTGAGTTAGTTACACCAGCTAAGGATGACGTCTCGGCGCTCTGGGGGAGTATGAAATGGTAGAAAATGACAACTCCCGCTTCCGTGTCCCAGTCGCCGCGCCCGGTATTTTGAGGCTGAGTACCGAGTCTCTTTCAGTCCTCGACTGGCGAGCATCCAACAACCAGCACTGCGTTTGTTGCAGCTACTTCTCACTCTTCAACTCAATCAGCTTCATCTCCATCTTCACCAACACCGGCAACTGCTACATCATTTTCACCTTCATCAACTCTTCCATCAGCAACTACTGCATCATCTCTACTGGCTGCATCTGCCCGGGAAGAGGGTATCCTCCTCCCCCAGTCCCAGTTCATGGGAATTTGGAGCAAAACTATGCTCCCCCCTCAGAAGATCCGCGAAGGAGGAGAAGTGTTACTCTCTCGGTCTCCACCGGATGCAATTTGCTATCCCAGCTGGTTGAACTTGCTAACTATCCGAAGCCTTTGGCTTCAAAGAAATATTGGGAAAAGATACAGACTCTCTGGGGAGAGTGCTTGTTGAACAATGCCATGCACAACGTCGCAGCGATACATTCCTTACTTCCTTTGTTATTCCTTTTGCTTTTGTTTGAAAATATCCTAAGTTTGACTTTCTTGATTTGTAGGCCAACTTTCTTGTTTCTGAGGGTCTCCGAAGGTTGATTCGATAATGGAAGAACTTACCTCCCCATAGAAGAAAACTGCCGCTCACCTCTCAGAATTGGAAGCCAAAGTTGCTGAGGCCGTTGTATTGGAGGCTCGTTTGCAGCAAAGCGAGCAAGAAGTGATAACCATTAGCCAAGATATTATCCTGTTGAGGGTTAAATTTGATGAAGTTAGGGCCAAATGGGCTAAAGTCCATAGTGCCATTCTTTCTGAAACCAACCGCGAGGCTGTCTCCGTTGAAAAATTGACCAACTTAGAGGTAGTCTTGAACTCCAAAACTGAAGAGCTTACTGTTGCTGGGGTGAAACATCCCAGTTGGAGGAGAAGTATAGGAAAACTATCGAGCATAACAGGCTCTTTCGCTCAATTGTCCGTGACCTTGATGTTAGCCTCAGATCCGTTAGATCCGCTCGAGAAAACCTTTCTACCGAGGTAACCCAAATCAAAGAAGAACTTAAGTGTCGAGCGACTTTCCTCGTTGTTGAGAAAACTTACGTTATGTACAGCATGAGGAGAAAAACCTTGGAAGAGGCCAAAGCTGGTATCATTGATTTTGATGTTGAAATTACTAAGGCCCGTGAGCTTGAATTGGCTGCTAAAAGTGGTCTCTCGATAGAGCCTGATGCTTCCGGTTCTTCCGGTTCTGGTTCTGAAACTTAAGGGACTGAAGAGGAAGTGGGAGGCGTAGATTTTGAAGGCCAAACTGGCGAGGGCCAAAATGTTGAGCCATCAACAAACCTACCCACTTCCCCTGGGAGCGCGGACACCTTCCTTCCTCCGGGTTCCGGAGATGCAGCAGTTTAGCTTTTCTTTTCTTTTTCCAACTTTTGTATCTGTGACATTTGGCATTGTTATTGTAAATAAAAACATCCTTTTTCACAAGTATTGTTTGAGTCATTCTTTCGTTTGAAAATTTATGCAAGTTTTAATCTTTGCATTCTCTTATTTTTGCTTAAGAGTTTGCACAAGTTTTACTATTTGCATCTTATTATGTGAAGCTTTGGGGGTATTTTTTTCCCGAATGCATTTCGATTCCGTGCATAAGTTCTACCGAAATCAACCCTTTAACATGAGGGTTTTCATAAGAGAGGGCCCTCTTATATTTACGGTGCTCTTAAAGAGGACGTCTCTTGTTCATTACGGCACTAGCATTTGAAGTACTTGTTTAACTTTCAAATGATAAAATCAATTCATCGATCAGACAAGAAACAAGATGGAAAATAAAAAGACTTTACTTTATTCCTTTCATTTTCAAAAAATACACAAGAATTCATTATGTTAAAGAGAAATTGCCATTTCTTGTGGCTAATTTGTAGAACATGTTTCTACGGGGCTGGCCGCAGTCCCCGGTCCCGATGACATAATTATGTTTCGATTTTTGTGCTCCGGTTGACGTGCCAATCATTATTGTTGCATTATCATATCCCCTCCTCCCCCACCCAGTGTTCAAATGTGAAGAATGCAAATTGGAACACTAGGAATCTTGCACCTTCGAGGAACCCACGAATGAATTGCTAGACAATCCTCCACTCGGTAACAAACTTCGCTTTCCCTTAGAAATTTATGCTATCGAGCAAAGGACTATCTAACAATCTTCTAATGGTTTGTGCTTGTGAACGGTCGAGTAACCTTTACTTTATAGCAAACTTATTTTCCTGGTGGGAATTTTGCTATAGAGCCAAAGATTGGCCTTGGAAAGATTTTTTGTACAATTGTCCTCCTTTAAAACTATACGGTGCTGCTTTGACACGTAGCCCCCGATATGCCTTGGAATCTTCGGGCAATTTCCCATGCTCGAGATAACCAATATCTCATTCCTCCAGTCCCAGACCAAATTAGTAGTATTTACCTCATAATAGCTATCTGCATCCAGGACGAAGTGCATCAGTTGTACTACCGTCCCAGACTCTGATACTTTCATTTTCGTTGACGAGCCGAGGTTAGCCAGCGCATCCGCTTCTGCATTTTCTTCCATCAGGATGTGAGTAATCAACCACTCCTGAAATTGAGCCAGCAGAGCCTGGACCTTGACCGCGTATTGTTGCATGCGCTCTTCTTTGGATTCAAAGATCCCGTAGACTTGATTTACTACAAGCTATGAGTCGCACTTGATTTCTATGACCTCAGAATCTAGTCCCCAGTCCAGTTCGATTCCTGCAATCAAAGCCTCATATTCTGCTTCATTGTTAGTTAAAGGGACCGTTCTGATGGTTTGCCTTAGGGTTTCTCCCGAAGGTGTGGTTAATACAATGCCAAGCCTGGACCCTTTTACTTTGGAGGCTCAGTCCGTGAATAAGGTCCAAAATCCCAACATTGATTATGACACCATGACTACCTCTTTGGTTGCTAGAGGCAGAAATCCCAGACTGAAATTGGCCACAAAGTCAGCCAAGACTTATGACTTAATCGCAGTCCTTGGTTTATATTCTATGTCGAATTCACTCATTTCGACGGCCCATTTGGCCAATCTACCCGAGAGTTCGGGTTTGTGAAGGATATTCCGTAGGGGAAATGTGGTCACCACAGCTATGGGGTGATATTAGAAGTAGGTCCTCAGCTTCCGAGTGGCGATTACGAGAGCTAAGGCCAATTTCTCCAAGTGCGGGTAGCGAGTTTCTGCTCTCGTTAAAATTTTACTAACGAAATAAATGGGAGATTGCGTACCTTCGTCCTCTCGGACCAAAACTGCACTTACCAACTTACGAGACTGCAAGGTAGACCAACAGTGTTCATCTTCCTTTGGTTTCGAAAGTAATGGAGGGCTTGACAAGTAACTTTTCAAATCTCTCAAAGCCTGCTAGCATTCTAGAGTCCATTCGAAGTTGTTTTTCTTTTTGAGTAGTGCGAAGAAACAGTGGCATTTCTCTAATGACCAAGAAATGAATCTGCTCAAAGTGGCCAATCTCCCCATGATCCTTTGGACTGCTTTCATGCTTGACAGCTGATCTGGAATGTCTTTGATGGCCTTGATCTTATCGGGGTTTACCTCGATCTCTCTTTGTGATACCAGGAATCCTAGGAACTTACCGGAGCTAACTCCGAACACGCACTTCTCGGAGTTAAGCTTCATGTTATGCTTCCTTAGGATGTCAAAAGTTTCTTGCAGATGCTTAAGCGATCACATACATTCAAAGACTTAACGAGCCTATCATCTAGAAAAACTTCCATAGTTTTCCCTATTTTTTTTTCAAACATTTTGTTTACGAGCCTCTGATAAGTGGCTTCGGCATTCTTCAACCCGAAGGTCATCACATTATAGCAATATGTGCAAAAATTTGTTATAAACGAAGTCTTTTCCTGATCCTCTGGGTACAATTGTGCCCAGAATAAGCATCGAGGAAACTCATTAACTCATGCCCGGTCGTAGCATCAATCATTTGATCGATGTTTGGCAGTGGGAACGAGTCTTTTGGGAATGCCTTATTCAAGTCTTTATAATCTACACACATGTGAAATTTATTGTTCTTCTTAGGAACTATTACTACATTAGCTAGCCAGTCTGGATATTTACCTCTCGGATCGAACCGATATCGAGTAAGCGAGTTACCTCTTCTTTGACTAATTTGTTCCTGGCCTCTACAATATGGCGTTTCTTTTGTCTTACCGGAGGGATGTTGGGATCTAGACTTAGTTTGTGTATGGCCACCTCCGTTGGGATACCTGTCATGTCCGCATGTCACCAAGCAAAATAATCGGCTTTAATTTAAGAAATTCAATAAAGCCAAACCTGAGCTCGGGGTGCAGTCCTATCCCCAAGGGGAATTTCCTTTCTAAGAAGTCTTCAAACAATGCAACTTGCTCGAGCTCTTCCGCTGTGGATTTTGTTGCATACGTCTCTTCTGGTGCCTGGAAATACCTTGGCACCTGATAAGATTCCGATGCCTTTACCTCTAGGCTAACTTCATTCGATTCGGGAGCAGGCGCCAGTTCCTATAGTTTCTATGCCGCGTGTTCCTTCCCTTTGCTACTGGAAATCAAAATCGCATTCATCTCCCTCACCGCCGGTTGGTCACCCCTTATCTGTTTAATTCCTTCAGGCGTTGGGAATTTCAGTAGCTGATGATATATTGATGATGTAACTCTCATCTCGTGCAACCACGGTCTTCCCAGAAAAATATTATATCCCATGTCACCATCCACCACTTCAAAAAGAGTCGTTCTCATCACCCCTTCAGCATTTTTGGGCAACAAAATCTCTTCTCGGGTTGTCACGCTCGCAAGGTTAAATCCGATGAGGAGTTTTGTGGCTAGAATGATGCTTCCGGTAAGTTTAGCCTATTCCAATACTCTCCATTGTATGATATATGCCAAACTTCTTGGATCCATTAGAACACATTTAATTTTAAAGTCTAGCATATTTAAGGAAATTACCAATGCGTCGTTGTGTAGTAGCAACAATCCGTCTGCGTCTTCCTCCTTGAAAGTGATGGTGTATGCAGCAACTTCCTGGAGTCTCTTGCTATGGGCTATTGATACTTTCATCTTTTTTGCTGCCGAGAAGGTGACCCCGTTGATTTCATTCCCCCCGAAAATTCTGTTGATCGTCTGGCGCGGAGGATTTTCTCCTGCTTTTGAGGGTTCCGCGTTATCCCGGTTGCGACCATAGTTATTCTTGTCCTGGTCACTTAAGAATTCTCTAAGGTGCCCATTTTTCAATAGTGTCGCCACTTCTTCCTGGAGATGTCGGCGTCCCCAGTCCGGTGGCTATTCGTCCTATGGTATTCATACCACAAGTTGGGATCCCTCTGGCTGGGATCGGATCTCATCCGCTTCGGGAACCGTGCTTCTTTGATGTTTCTCATAGCTAATACCAACTCTACTACACTAACGTTGAAATTATATTATGACAGCTTGGGGTAGGAAGGATCCCGCATACCTGACGCTTCTTTGTCCTGCAATGATTTATTGTTTCGACTGCGATCCGTCCTTCTGTCAGTGGCGAACCTGTCTGCTGAAAGGAAGCCTCTATCGCGGCCTTCGGTCCGTTCATAGGGCAAAAACTAGCCACTCGAAGACCGTTTGTCCGTGTCGAAATCGTCTTCTTCTCTATTCTTCTCCCGTCCTTGCCGACAAGGGGAAGCCAACCTGATCATCTTCGATCCTTATCTTTGACTCGTACCATTTGTGGACATGCGCCCAAGTCGTTGCTTGAAATTCAAGAAAGCTTTCCTTCAGTTTCTAGGAAATGTCTGAACTTCTCGGATTCAAACCCTTGGTAAATGCTTCGGCCGCCCATTCATCCAGAACAGCCAGGAGCAACGTTCTCTTCTTTTGGAACCGGGTAACGAACTCTCGCAGCAACTCGGATTCTCCTTGTGCAATTCTGAATATGTCGGCCTTTCGGGCCTGTACTTTTTTGGCCCCGGCGTGAGCCTTAATAAAAGAATCCACGAGCATCTCAAAGGAACCTATGGAGAGCTTGGATAACAGCAAATACCACATCAAGGCTCCCCTCATAAGAGTCTCTCCAAATTTCTTCAGCAAAAAAGATTCAATCTCGTGAGGAGCTAAATCATTCCCCTTCAACGCTGTTGTGTAGCTCCTGAGGATCTGAAGTTCTGTCATACTTTGCACATCTAGCATTTTAAACCACTTAAGGATTAATTCTGGTGTCGCGCTTGGCTTGTATGCAACTGAGTATACTTTTTCGAGTCCGGACCTTTCAGCCCCGGTGGTGCTCCTGTGATTTGGTCCATGTGGGCGTTCACTTCCCTTATAAACCGTAAGAGTTCATTCTTGATGGGATCGTTTTCGTTATTGGGGCCGAATGCGCTCCCCCCAGCCCCATCGAAGCAAACTTCGCCCATCGTGGTGTTGTTGTCGACTCTCTCCATTGTTTGATTCGCAGGAGCGCCGGGAGGAACCGGACCTCGTCTACTCATGTTATTTGAAGCCTCTGACAACGCCTGCTTCAACTCCGTTATAACCTTATCCTGCTGCGTGAGGTGGCCTAGGATGATCACTTGTTGTTCTTGTAGGACCCTTACAGGATCAACAACATGCTCCTCTTCAGCATCATCGGGAGTTGCTTCCCGAACATGTCGTGGGTACCGCCTGCCATGGACCGGCGTGGCATCGTTTCCCTCATTGTGGGTGTCACTGATTGAATCCTCTAGATGAGGCTGGTCTCCTTGAACCTCCGGATTGTATGTGTTGTTAACACTGTTATCTGCGATTTCTTATGATTTCCTTCTACGATAAATAGCCAAAAGGCGTTAGTAAAAGAGGCAAGCATCAACTTAATTACACAGCTATCTAGGCCCCATGGTTGGCGGCAAACTATTTATCCATAAAATGGTACAGTTGAATTTATACGTGGTTTCTAGACAATTGAATTTATTTGATCTTGAAATAATGAAATAATTAAAGAAATACACAATACTTAGCTTTGTAATGATGATAAAATCACAAAGAACAATGATTTGGGAGCAGAGCTTCCAGGCACAATAGTGATGAAAACCAAAAACACGAAACTAAAAATGTATAAAGCTTTTTATAGATTATAGCGTAAGTTTGCCAAGAAAATTGTGTCCTTTACAATGATAACAGATATTATTATTTATAGCTGCACCTAGAGAACAAAGTCTTAGGATCATGCCCTTCTTTGATGTCAATTATGAGGACCATTGAAGAAGGTGTAACGGTAAGCATAAATTCTCTGTAACGGGCAGTGCACTAAATGTTGTGGAATATTCTCCATTAAATACTGCCCGGCGGAAGATATTTATTGTATCTTTATGAGCGTATTTATTTCTAATAATAAGAAAGAGTTAAGCCCCTCCCAGGCCTATAAATAGAAGCTTCTTTCCGTCAATATTTTCAAAGAGAGACATAGAAGTCAAAAAGGGTGACAGACGGGACAATTGCCTTCGGTTTTAGGTATTCCCGTCTTAGGTTACACGTGTCCCTCTTTTGGACGGCTACGTAGCATAGCGTATTTTACCCTATACATTATCCACTAATACGGACTTAATAACGGGTTTGGCTTTTTATAATTTTTTATCTCCAGTAATAAACCAATCAAGAAGTATATTGACACTTATTAATGGAAACAATTTGCAAATATTTGAAGAAAAGCTAGCTAGATCCGGAACGTTTCAGACCACATTGCTTCGTTATGGCACCATTACAAGATAAATGTGAATTACATAAATTAACCAACTATAGAAAACCAGCCTCTAGCAAACTGGAACACCATTTCCGCCTGAAATTGGATGCCTGGCAAAAAAAAACGTCTACCACATCAGTATAACAAAGTAAAGAATGACATATTCTGAACAGGAACAGACTGCCCGCAAAAGCACATACAAGTATTCAAGAAGTAGTTGATATTCCAAGGATAGATGAGGGGATGGTCACCGAGGCACGGCCTCCAGTGTCGAGGTATTCTACCTTAACACTGAGGCGTAAACACTGTTGAACCTATTAATTAACGTGTTAATTAACCAAGAATCCATGATCTCAATGTTCGGAGACTTACCATGAAAGCTGAACTGAAAAAACTACTTGAATGCCTTTTATACAGAATATTGTTTCGACCAAGTGATATACATTCACTCTAATTATTAAGTGATAAAATTAAATTATTTGGCTTTACGTGAATACCATCGGCAAATAAGTATACCACTGCAAGTAAAACCCTTGCCGTGAGGAAGGCTAAAAATAAGACTAGAATAACCTTAAAAATAAAGGATGCAACTACAAGTGGAAAACTCCCTAGTATGCTTGTCATCAAAATCTCTTGCATCCCTGTTTGAAAGCAAATTATTTCTCAAAACCTTACAATTAGTACCTATAACAGTAAAACAAACACACAGCAGCAACGTCAGAATGGCAACAAGAATGAAATAGAAAGAGCATCGACCAGAGGCATCACCTCGTAAGTAACATTTTAAACATCAATTGCTCAGCAAAACAGTTCCATTAGAGCAATTTATGGCTTGATATGAGTTTTATTGACTGCAGCCATTACATGATACAGTCTCAACAGTTTCTGAGCTGTAAAACAAACATGTACTGGTAAAAAAATATTCAAAATTGGCAGTTGATTATGACAAAATCTCAGGAGAAACATCTAAAGTCTTAGAATATAGGGTACCCATCATTTTTGAAAAGGGTTAATAAGAATGTATGAACTTGGAACGAAGGCATAGGTTCAAGCAACCACCTAAATTTATTTTTACAGAGCAAAAAACACCAAAGAAACAGTCTTCAAATTGCAGTAATGCCTCATGTCTATGGATTTAAGATAACAAGTCTATGGCTTGAGAGCCAAAGCGAGTCCAAACTTGGCACCCTTGTCAACAGATTTAGTGTCCACTTCTCCTGAAATGGTGAAAAGAGACTTTGGACGCCACTCGTGTTGAAGCAGAGCACTAGCCTTGCCAAAGTTGTTAACCCTTGCCTTCACACTGGTCAAAGGATCCAATCGATGCTGAGTGCCAACAGTGATGGTATTCTCATTGGTGGAGAAGCAATGGTTCACCTCAGCCCCAACAGCAGTACTTGTGAAAGGGCTGACTGAGTGGTAGTAAGATGCACTCAGATTATCTCCCTTGTCATTCCTGGGTTGTCATAATACATGCACATTAAAGAACAAGCTTCTATGAACTGATATAAGCATCCACATAAAAGTACTCCGAATAATGCAACCTATGATCATTTTTGTAACGATTTTCTAATAGCTTAGGCTAATGAATTAACATTCAACTTTTACACCTAAGTTGGACATTTAAAAAATGCTGAATTTCAAGCGGACACATGCTTCAGTATTGTAATCACTCACAGATTCAAAGAAGCAACAAGGTCAGCATTTGTGAAGCTCAAACCGGCATTGCATTTGGTGAAATCTCCTGTTTTGGTGTCAAAGGATACATCAGTTCCAAGAGCAAGAACGTTGGTACCGACAACACCAGAAAAGTTAACAATGGGGTTTGCTGTCAACCCAACACTGGTGCTTATCCCAGCATACTCGTGCAAATATTGAACTTCCAACTGTCAAGATCAATACAAAATTCAGAACACGGCTATTTGACACTTCTCTTCGTTTAATAAATATATATGATTCCATATGATATTACTAGTTACCTTTCCAGACCTTTGATCAGGAACTCTAAAGCTTAAAATTGTCTTCAACCCGGGAGCAGCGTCATCAACCGTAATGGTTGTGAAGAGCTAGCATAAATACATCATCAAGTCAGATAAACTGCTTTGTCAATATACATATCTTAAAAAGAAAAAGGCAAACATACTATGCTTAAATACTACATCCTAAGCAGCGAACACTGAAGAATGAAACAGTAAACGGAAACCAATCTACAATTAATCAAAAGTTGTTTTTGCATACGCTCTCTAGTTACTGGTTAGAGGAGATTAAAAAAAAATGTCACTGGAGCAAACAGCAGTACTCACGTTGGAATTTGTGTCTACTTTAACGTCTGTTGTAATATTCTTGTTCTTCAACTGAGTGTTAACATCAGCCAAAAACAGATCACCTTTCTTCGTTCCTGATGAAGTAATAGCCTGTGGAAGGACACAAAAGGTTATCTTAAACAACCCTAACCGCAGGAGAACGAAGTAGATAAAAAATAAGAGCGAGTCAATGAGAAACAAAGCAGCAGAAATTTGCATTTGTAATCCAAAGGCAGTACATCAAATAATCAAACGGATTTTTGTGGCACCAAAAAGAAGAGAGAGCAATCAGCCTGAAGCAAAATAATTGCCATTACTAACTTCCTATCAATCCATAAAAATGAGGTCAAATTACCAATCCGGATAAAATATTCGCCAATCCAAAAGTTTCACAAGCATATAGAATGGGTAAATATATCAAACGTAGTGTTCCGAACAACTGATATACTAATGGAACCAAATCCGAAGGATTTTACATGCATTAAACCATCAAAAAGATGTACAAATGTCTAAGCGTACACATAAAATGCTATATTAGTTGAGTTCAATTTGTGAGATAATAATATTATTTGTGGAACAGTCCCAAATGCAAAAATTATCCTGCATTAAGTTGAGAAAGGAGAACAAATTCCTTTAATTTGAACAGCCACAATCAACTGTGATGAATTAAACAATACACAAGAAGATTAGGAGGTTTAAATTAAAAGAGCTAAATAAGCAAATAAACAGATCCGCAAGAGAAAGGAGGATAAACTCACAACTCCAGTGGGAGAGTAGGTGGTAATAGTGAACTTGTGGTCACTCTGGTAGTCCTTGTACAATAGATCTGATTATTCAATGCAATACACAAAAATAATATTACCAACAGAAGCAAGAGAAAATAAAAGTTGAAAACACAAAAATCAAATCAACACCGCATTTTATCTAACGAATAACATCTCTAAATAAATAACACAAACAAAATCATTTCCCGTTTTGCATTTTTCATAACTTGATAAAAATTACATATGTTTAAACGTGAGAAATCAAAATAAAATAGGAAGAAAGAGAGACGAACCTCGAGTCTTCTTGCCGATTTCAGTGTAAAGACCAGGTCCCTTGCCCATGATTAAAAGCTAAAATCGGAGTAACAAGAAGCAAAGAAGAAAATGCAAAGGAAGCTCTAGTTCTGGACTCTGTAGCTGCAGTAGAGGGTGCTGGGGTTAGCATATAAGTGCTGCAATGCCCTAATTCTTTGGTCTCTTTTTGAACGGGGGTGCTATTGCATATTGATCTCAACCGTCGATTTGCAGCTTAGACACTACTTGCCGCTTAGGATCGTCGATTTTCTGCTTCGAGATACTGACTTATGAGGACGTTAGCATATTAAATTACAATAAAATTTGAGAAATATATTACTTATAGTATAACAATTTGGAGTTTGGTTTGCTCTTTTTTTTTTTTTTACTTTTTTTTCATAATAATAAAAAAAAATTGTTGTATTTAAAATGTTTATACTAGATATAATTTGTGACATTTCATTATCTTAAGAAAAATATGTGATGGCGCTATATTTATATGGAGCATAAATATAAGTGAATCAATATTAAAATATGTGTATTTGAATCATGTTTAAAATATATATGTTTTGATTAGAGGTGGCAAAATGGTTAAAAGAAAATAGTTATCCACTCATATTATCCATTAAAAAATGGATTGGATAACGAACATTTTAAAAACGGGTCGAATATGGATAAGAACCATATTATCCATTTAGAAAATGGATAACTAATGGGTTTAACTTTTATATTTCTAAAGCCTCAAATTGGGGGCTACTCAAAGTTGAAAGACTAAGAATTCTCCCAAAAGTGATTATATTCAAGAAACCATTATCCATATTATCCGTCGGATAACCTATTTTTTATCCGTGTTTGTATACGGCCGAAACCGAGCTTATCTATTGCATGACAGATCGGAACCGAAACGTAATGGATTGAATATCGACCCGGTTCTGTCGAACCTAGGTACGAGGTTAGAACATGCACCTTCAAAGATTATCGAGTCTGTGACCCCAGAACTGGCTCCTACTCCGAATTAGCTCGAGAGAACATCATCGAACCAAAATAACGGAAGGCCGAAATATCCGTAACCATCACGCATCACAGGGAAAATCTCGGCACATATCAATGAAACCGCTTAATTAGCAAATCATGAGATTTTTTACCTTGTATAGAGTTGTACCTAAAGTAGGACTCCCGTACTATATAAAGGGGGTCTGATTATTTGAAAGGACATGGAAACACACATCCCAAAAGCATTATAATATTATCTTTCTACAAGTTATTGCTCTTCTGTATTTGACATTATTTGGATCATATTCAGTTCGAGTGAGGTCTATTTCTCAAGGCTATAACTGTTCAAGTCACACGTTTTGAATTTTATTATTATTCACTTTACTTATAGTTCAATCTATCGCTTTGTGTCAAATTAATCCACGTATCCTTAAAATCACTTATAAATTTAATTGTTATCCGATTTTGAGGGTAAACAGTTTGACGCCTATCGTAGGACCAAGGATAATAGTGGTTATTTGATACAAATCTCCACAACACACACTGCTTTATACTTGCTCTTTGAAGTGTCTTCGATTCCAGGCTAAAATACAAAAATATCAAACTCTCAATTAGCACCTCTGCATGTTAACATCGAGTCTGGTCACCAAGGTTAAAATAACAACATAGAGTCTGGTAACGAGATATCGCCTGCTGATCTCGCTGGAATTCCGATCGCAGATTCGATTGACGCTAATTCATATGTGGCTATCGATGCAAATTTGCCTACCGACCCCGAGAATAACATTTGTGATGGAGCTCAATCGACTGCACAGAATACACAAAACAATGGAGGGGACGGGGTCAATCTGCGGATGATCTTCAAAATGTTGCAGCCTCAACAGGCGGCAATAGCTCAGTTACAAAACCAGAGCCATACATCGAGTAGGATCGAGCCCCGCTTGTCTCGAGAAATCACTCACAGGGAAGAACCGGTCGCGGAAAGGTCGAGTGGGAACGAGCCGGATAGTAACCCCGAGATCATAAAAATGCTCGAAGAGCTGACAAAACGAATAGAGTCAAGGGAGAAGAAAATCGAAGCAAACGACAAAAAGGTGGAGACCTACAATTCTAGGGTCGACCTAATCTCGGGAGCGCCGCCCATAATTAAAGGCTTGGATTCCAAGAAGTTTGTACAGAAACCTTTCTCTCTGAGTGCGGCTCCGAATCTGATCCCCGAAATATTTCGCATGCCTGAAATTCCTAAGTATAGCAGAACGACTGACCCAAACGAGCACGTCACTTCATACACATGCGCCATCAAAGGAAACGACTTGGAGGATGATGAGATCGAGTCCGTCTTACTGAAGAAATTCGGAGAAACCTTGTCAAAGGGAGCCATGATATGGTATCACAACTTACCCCCTAATTCTATTGACTCATTTGCTATGCTCGCAAACTCTTTTGTGAAAGCACACGCTGGAGCTATTAAGGTCGAAACCAGGAAATCGGACCTCTTCAAAGTGAGGCAAAAGGATAATGAAATGCTCAGAGAATTCCTATCTCGATTTGAAATGGAACGGATAAGCCTACCACCGGTCGCTGATGATTGGGCTGTTCAAGCTTTTACTTAGGGACTTAATATTCGAAGCTCAGTGGCTTCACAGCAGCTAAAGCAGAACTTAATAGAATATCCGACTGTTACATGGGCCGACGTGCTTAACCGGTACCA